>PVIH01002510.1:111110-187694 GCA_004025045.1 Sigmodon hispidus | reverse complement strand
ATAGTAAAAGACTGGTTAATAATAACAATGCATCGTAAAACCTTCAGAAGGAAAGGAATGTTTTGTGGACCATTTTTTTGTGTGTGGCAGTTTTAAGTTATTAGTTTTCAAAATCAGTACTTTTTAATGGAAACAACTTGACCAAAAATCTGTCACAGAATTTTGAGACCCATTAAAACAAGTTTAATGAGAAAAAAAATAAAAAAAAATAAAAACCAAAATATTATAGGACCAGTCTCTAGCATGATTGCTAATATTGTTCCCTCTGAAATGTCTTGATCGAGACAGACCTCCACAGACCACATAGCTCTCAGCTCTACTATCTTGTAAGCTCCTACCAGGATGTCCTGCTAGATTTGTAATGTTAAGCCACATTCCTAGCCTTGAGTCCCAAAGCCTTCCAAATTTCTACAAACCCCATGATGATTAGATCTGTCACAGCAACCGCCACTCCCTTGTACCAACTTCCATATTAGTTAATCACATATTGTTCTATTAAAACAACATGGCCAATGCAAGTTATAGAAGAAAGGTTACTTGGCTGACAGTTCCAGGGGGATAAGAGTTTATCAAGGCTGGGAAGTGTGGCAGCAGATGACAGCCCTGCTGGCTGGGGCAGAATCTGAAGGTTCACTAGTTTGAGCAGCTAGTGAGAAGCACAGATAGAGCTGGGAAGCACACATCACTCTGAAACTTCAAAGTCCACCCAGTGACACACTTCCCCTGAAAGGCCACACTTTCTGAAATTCCCCAAAAGGTGCCAGCAACTGGGGACCAAGTATTTTAACCTCTGAGTCTATGGGATACACTGTCATGTAAAGTACTGCACCTATATAATAGGGAAAACTGTAGCTGGGGAGCTGTGTTCTACTAATGTGTTCCACTGAAGGAATCACCCAGGGAGACACAGGACCCAGTGAAACAGAATATTTTCTACTCCCTAAAGTAGGTCACTGCCCAGTTGAACCTGAGGCCAGATTTATGCTGCAATAAAAAGCTGATGGCGTAGCACAGTATGTTTCCTGCTCTTGAACTGACACCTTCACAATTCACCCAGATAACTTCTGCCTCAGGAAACAAGAGGACAGAAGACTCAAGTGTACATTTCCCAGGCTCCTGAGACACAAAGGTCTCACTAGTGACCTAGACCTACAGGCACAAGACGTAGGAACTGGAGATCAGCATGTGTGAGAGAAGGTCATATACGTGTGCTGGAGACAGGGAGTTTTAAAATGTCTAGGTCCAGCCAAGTGTTTTCCTGACTGCTTGATCTAAGGTTGAGTCCATAAGCTGCTCAGAAATGTACAAATTGTCAATATCTAACAGATTCATTTCTCACAAGTGGACTAGATTTATGAAAAGCCAATAGAAAGCTCCTCTTATCAATAGTTAACTTGAGTGACCATCATTCATGACATAGTCCTAACCCATATATTATGACAGTCAAACAGATAACCCAAATTGCCTACTGAAAAGAAGGCCCACTTTGAAATGAAAAAAACAAGAAGCATATTTTACTCAAACAATAGAGGTCTCTGTCTTGGCAGCTGTGATTACAACCTGTAATCAAGGAATCTACATCTCATTTCTACAAAAGGGAAAATGCATGAATGTCTCAAGTTAATTGACTCATGAGGAATATTAAACAGTTGAAGTTTCAACAGATCAGAGGTTTAAAATGAAAATGTTCTGTACATATAGGTAACATTATATAGACTGAGTAGGTTATATTTAGGACTGTACATATATATATATTTGCATGCAATAAGAATTAATAGAAAAAAGAAGCCATGGACTTGACAGAGAACAAGGAGGGATGTTTGAGAGGGTTTGGAACGGGAAAGAAAATGGAGAAATTTTAAAGTTATATAATAATAATAATAATAATAATAATAATAATAAATAAGCCAAACATAATGGTACATGCCTTTAATCCCAATACCTGGGAAGCAGAAACAGACTGATCTCTGAATTTGAGGCCACTCTGATCTACAAAGCAAGTTCCAGGAACGGCAGGGCTACACAGAGAAACCCTATCTCAAAAACCAAAACCAACCAACCAAATAAATAAATAATAAATAGTATTAAAAAGACAGCCAAACTAAAAAATATTTTAAAAATTAGTTGCCTCGTCATAAATAAAATTCTAATGTTGTCACTTGGGTTCTGAAGACACTGAGACTCAGAACTGTCACGTACTCCTGGGGAATTAGTAACATGATCAGAGTTAAAAGCCCCTACTACTCACCCACTATCTCTGGGCTACAAGAGTGCCTGTGGAGGTGAGGACATCAGAGCCATGAGCCGACTGGAAGAAGCAGAGGGAGAGAAGAGGAGTAGGCTGCCATCACATATATTGTATTTACGACTATACTAGCAGAACTAGAAGGCAGGGGAGCGGCATTGTGAAAGATGTATTTTGCCAAACCCTGTTTGCTATTTCTCTCTATATAGGGAGCTATCAATTCATAGGAGAGCATGTGAGTTCACAGAACATTCTGCCTTCTCCTTATACCACATGCACTGTGCCTTCCTTCCATGCACAGCTCTTCTTCATTCAGATCAGTTACTGATGTGTCTCTCACACCAACACAGGAAAACAAAATGGGGTTATGAGAGGACTGTGGTGCCTGTCCTAAAGACAAGTATTCTCAGTGGCTGGGAAGATGGTCCTGAAAATGAACAGACTAGAGACTGTCCAGCCTCAGCCTTTGGGAATGCCTCTGAGAAGTACAGAGGTAACAGAGGATAAAAGCTTGCTTTGGAGCACTTGCCATGATCCAGCAGGAGCTTTGTGTAAATAGGGTCAGCAGGCAGCTTAGTGTAAAGTCCCCTTGAGCCCAGGGTTGGCTGTCTAGGGGTTTGAACTCTTTCTAAAAGGGAAAAAAGAATTGGGTGTTCAGGAGTGGATAGAGCAGTAACTCAGTGCTGAAGCACACAGAAACTATGGGTGGGGTCTCCAGAGCTGGGAAACCTTCAAATGATCTGTGGGCTGGTCTTTACATATTATCTCTGGGCTCTCCCTTCTTTTGGTCTCCTTTCTTCTCCCAATTCCATCATCCCCTCTCTCATTACTTCATCTCCCCCATCCTGATGGTCCATGACCTGGGGAGATAACAAGAGTGAGGTAGACAGCATCGCAGCTGCAGGGTGGTGGTGGTATCTTTTTTTCATTCCAGCCACTTTGTGGGAATGTTCTCTTCTCAACCTCTGCCCTGGATGCCTAGTCCTGCTAACTCTTCACATTAGAAAATTGCATCTTTTCTTTTCTTTTTTTTTGTACAAAGGCTTAGAAAGCTCACTCAGATGAGAGACAAATATTGTTACTGGAGGGGAAGAAAGGAAGAAGTTACTATTTGGTCATGGACAACTCACCAGAAATGTAAATAGCTGTTTTTCACTCAATGTATCTTTTGTAAATGGATGGTATTTCACAAAGTCAATCCAATAGAAGAATCAGTGTTGGAACAAATAGTTGCTACAAAATGGTATGCTTAATTCTCCCCAAACTGATAAACAGTAACTGTGTCAGTGTTCAAGAGTGGAGGCTCTCTACTGTGTATTCAAGAATAATTCCGAGTCCAGGGCCTCCAAGAGAGAGCTCAGAATTGGAGGCTTGAAAAGCTGTATTAGGGCTGGAGAGATGGCTCAGCGGTTAAGAGCACCGTCTGCTCTTCCAGAGGACCCGGGTTCAATTCCCAGCACCCACATGGCAGCTAACAACTGTCTATAGTTCCAGTTCCAGGCAAAACACCAAGGCAAATAAATAAATAAAATAAAGTTAAAAAAAAAAAGAAAAGAAAAGCTGTATTAAAAACAGCCTGGTACTGGCATAAAAACAGATTTGTGGATCAATGGAATCAAACTGAAGATCCCAACATAAACCCCAAAACCTATAAACACCTGATCTTTGACAAAGAGGCCCAAAATACTCAGGGGAAAAAAGATAGTATCTTTAACAAATAGTGTTAGCATAGCTGGATGGAAGTATGTAGAAAAATGCAAATAGATCCAAGACTATCACCCTGCACAAAACTCAAATCCAAGTGGATCAAAGACCTCAACATAAACCCAGCCACACTAAACCTGATAGAAAAGAAAGTGGGAAACACTCTCTAACGCATTGGTACAGGCAACCACTTCCTAAATACCAGTAGCACAGATGCTAAGAACAACAATAAATAAGTGGGACTTCCTGAAAATGAGAAGCTTCTGTAAAGCCAAGGACACAGTCAATAAGACAAAACGACAGCCTACAGAATGGGAAAAGATTTTCACCAAGCATACAAGTGACAGAGGACTGATCTCTAAAATATATAGAGAACTCAAGAACCTAACCTTGAATAACCCAATTAAAAAAAATGGGGCTCAGAACTAAAAAGGGAATTCTCAGCAGAAGAATTATGAATGACTGAAAGGCACCTGAAAAAGTGCTCAACATCTTTAGCCATCAGAGAAATGCAAATCAAAACAATTTTGAGATACCATCTTACACCTGTCAGATTGGCTAAGATAAAACACAGATGGCAGTCTATGCTGGAGAGGTTGTGAAGCATGGGGAACACTACTCCATTGTTGATGGGAGTGTAAGCTTATTCAGCCACTCTGGAATGCAGTATGGCAGTTTCTCAGAAAACTGGGAACAATCTCCCCTAAAACCCAGCAATACCACTACTGGGCATATACCCTAAACATGCACATTTGCACTCCAAAGGCATTAGCTCAACTATGTTCATAGCAGCATTATCCATAATAGCAAGAACCTGGAAACAACCTAGATGCCCCTCAACTGAGGAATGGATTAACAAACTATGGTACATTTACACAATGGAATACTGCTCAGCAGTCAGAAAAAAAATGATATCCTAAAATTTGCAGGTGAATGGATGAATTTGGAGAATATCCTCCTGATCAAGGTCTCACAAACTCAGAAAGATAAACAGGGGATGTATTCACTCATTAGTGGACTCTAAACAAGAAGCATAGCATTCCCAAGCTGCAAACCACAACTACTGAACAGTTTGGGATCTGAAACATCTTGAGCCCATTCCCTCCAGAGGAACTCCTGACCCAGTCTTGATATGGGGGTGAAGAAAGCAGATCTGCCTGGAGTGGATGTTGATCTAAGCCACCTCGGGACCTTGAGACCTCTTGCCCTTTCTGGGGAGGAGATGAACTGATGGAGAGAAGAGTGAGTGACTGGGAGGGGTGGGAGGGGGAAGGGAGCCTGAACAAAGGGATACATGGATATATATATATATATATATATATATATATGACCTTTTTTCACAATAAAAAAATTAAAAAAAAAAAAAAGAAAAGCTACAGAGCTCAAGTTTCAGTGTGGGTGCGGTAACCTATCAGAAAGATCCGGGCTTGGGAAATGAGAGAGCTGTCTTTTGAGTGTCCTTCTGGAATGGATGCTGATGCTAGCACAGGACCATTTTTCAATGGTGAAAGAATAGGAAATCATAGAAATGGAACTTCAAGAGAAGTGGCAGAGGTACAGATAATCTGTCATGGTGGGAAAGAAAGTGTGCTGTAGGAAAACTAGCACACACCACAATAACAAAGACTCTGTAACTTCTCAAGTCAAGCAGCATGGCTAGCTTAGTATTTGCAGTTCTCAGCCTCTCTCAGTGATGAGATGATTGAGAGGACCAGAGTTGGAGGCAGGCAAAAGAACTGAGCAAGGATACAAAGAAAGTATCTAGTGAAAGTGAGAATGTCAGTTCATTAAACTCAAACAAAAAGTAATGAAGAGAGGGAGAGAGGGAGGAGAGACTCCTAACACTTGGGAGGCAGAGGCAAGAAGCTCATGAATTCAAGACTAGCCGAAGGTACAGAGAGTTTGAGGTCAACCTGGTATTAAAACTCCACTCTCCCCGCAGACCAAAACAATATGAAACTGTCAAGATAGTAGCAGAGCTAAGATTTGGAAGAAGGCTTTAAAGATCAAGTTGAAGAACATTGAAAAAAAAAAAAAGAGTATGGAAAACTGAAAGAGATTGCAACCAGCACACATCTTTTAATACTTTTCCAATAATTCAATTTTTTTCAATAATAATGATGACTTCAATTCCCCAATCAACACAGTCTAACTGAATGGATTAAGAATTTAAAACAATCCAAAAACAAACTAAGCATGGAGGCACACACCTTTAATCCAAGCACTTGGGAGGCAGAGGCAGGCCGACCTCAGAGTATGAGGCTAGCCTGGTCTATAAAGGAAGCTCCAAGACATCTGGGACTATACAGACAAATCCTGGACTGACTCTTCGGATCCCACTCCCCCTAGAGGAACACCTGACTCACTCTTGAGAGAGAGGGTTCAAAACTGGATCTGCCAGGAGTGGAGACTGAACTAAGCAATATTGGGTCAGTGGGATCATAGGACTGTCTGCTGCCTGCCCAGGGAGGGGATGGGGAGTTGTGGAGAAGAAAGAATGACCTGATGTGGTGGGAGGGGGAAGGGACCTTGAGTAAGGATATACAGGGATAGAAAGCATGACTTCTTTGTTCATAATAATAATATAAAATAGAAAAAAAAACCCTCAGCTTTAAAGGCAAACAATACCTTAAGGTGAAAACTGAAGAGAACTGCAATAAACAGCCGAGTGACGTCCCAGAAAACACAAGCAGACAAGCCGACTGAAATGGTGAGGACAAGCCAGGGTTTGAAAACTGAGTTCAATAGAGAGAAACACTGAAGAGAAACTGAAAGTAAGATGGAATTTAAAATTAATTTAACCCAATTAGCAAACTCAAGGGAAAGCCTTACAACAGAATGGATCCAGTAAAAGACAGAAGTCAGGACTTGAAGATAAGTTAAATGAACTAGAAGATACAAGCAAATACAGAAGAAGATAAAAACATGGAAGGAACATGTAGGAATTATGAAACACATTGTAAAGACCAAATCTTTCTATTATGAGCATAGATAAAGAATCCCAGGTCAATGGTATAGATCAGATCTTCAACAGAATCATAGAAGAAAAAAAAAAAAACCAAACACCCACATTAAGGAAATGTCTTACAGATACAAGTTTCACATACAAGAAGCACACAGAACATCAAATAGCACCAGAAAAAAAAAAAAACTCTTCACTGCATGTGATAGTGCACTATAAAAACACTAAATATACAGAACAAAGGAGTTACTGAAAACTTCAAGAGAAAAAAACACAAGTCATATACAAAGAAAACCCTACTGAAACAACAGTTGATCTCTCAATGGAAATGTAAAAAGCCAGAAGAGCTTAGAACAATGTACTCCAAGTTCTAAAGAACAATGGATGTTAACATAGATTACTGTGGACAGCAAAACTACCTGATATATTTTAAGGAGAAAGAAAGAATTCCCGTGATATAAACATACTAAAAAGATTCTTGTCAACCAAGTCAGCCCTACACAGACTATTGAATGTACTACTTCAGATTGAAGAGGGAAACAGGCACAGACATATCCTGGTGATGTTTTTCATAGAACTAGAAAAAATTGATAAATTTAATATAGAAGTACAAAACATCTCTAATAGCTAAATCAATCCTCAGCAGAAAGCAATGCTGAATACGTGATCTCAAACTGTATTATAGAGCCATAGTAACAAGATTGCCAAGGTACAGAAATGGGCATGTAGGCTAATAAATGCTCAAGAAGACTCAGGAATAAATCCATAGTTACAGCCCCTTAGATTTTGACAAACTGTCAAAAAAAAATACACTGGTGAGAAGACAGCTTCTTCAACCAAAGGCACCAGAAAACTGGAGTTTTCACATGGAGAATAATGAAATTCCTGATAATTCATCCTGCATGAAAAGCTATTTAAAATGGTTGAAACTCTGAAAGTGGAGGAGGAAAATATTTCAAGATACAAGAATAGACAAAGAGATTCTGAAAAAGACTCCAATAGTACATAAAATAATTCCAAGTTTTGACTATTGGGCTTATGTGAAATTACAAATCTACACAAAAAAGACTAAGCAGGGTGAAGAGATAGTCTGCAGAAGAGGGATTTTTGCCAACTATACATCAGACAAGGAATTGACATCTAGGATATACAACAAACTGCAAAAACTAAACACTAGAAAATTAAATAAGGGACTGGAGGAATGGCTCAGAAATTGTAAACCATCCCTGCTCTTTCAGAGAACTGGAATTCAGCTCCTAGCACTCAGGTCTGGCAGCTCACAACTTCTTGTAACTCCAGCTCAAGAGGATCTCACTCCCTCTTCTGGTCTCCAAGACACCTGCACACATGTGACATACACATGCACATATGTATACATAAATAAGATAAATAATTAATGTAACCATTTAATCAATAAATAAGCTAATAAACCACATAGCTCTTAAAAGGAGAATGTGATAGGCCACTACATACTTCAGATTATTTTGCTTCCTTAGCTATCAAGGAAATGCAAATTGAAACTGCTTTGAGAATATCTCTTAACCCCTCAGAGTAGCTGCTACTTGGAAAACAAATGACAAAAGCTGATGAGGAATATGAAGAAAGATGAGACAGCATTCACTGTTGACAGGACTGTAAACTGCTGCTGCAGCCACTGTGAAAATCCTAGGAAGGTTCCCCAAAACCTGAAAATACCATATGACCCAGCATACCACTCCTAGATATATAGCCAGGGGACTCTTAGGCAAAACATCACAGAAATATTTACATATATTTATTTAACAGACTCACTATTCTGTTTACAGTAAGTGGAAACAACCTAGATGTCCACCAGTAGATGAATGGATAAATTAATATTGTATATATACACAAGGGAATTTTATGTGGTCATTAAGAAAAATGAAATCACAACTTCTTGTGGAAAAATGGCTACAACTACAAAAATCATTAAATCAAGCATAGTAAGCCAAATTCAGAAAGAAAGTACCATATCTTCTCTCATATGTGAAATCAATATATATGTAATATATTATTATATATAATAAATAGTACTGTACAATGCTCCATATACTTTAAAAAAACTGTCTCCAGGTTGGTTGTATTGGGAGGTGTTGTGTACCTTTATGGCGGGACCTAGTAGGAGGTCCTTAGGTCCTGGGTAGTCTGACCATAATGCTAGTAAGACATACCCCCCATGTGTGTGTTGTATATGTGCTTCCTGACCTGTGATGTGGGCACTTTCTCTGTGAGCATGGTGTATCACCATTGGCAAAGACCTAAGCCAAGGCAGCCCACAGAGTCTTGAGTCCTAGCCTCCAGAATCAGGAGCCATAATAAGTCTCTCTCCATTTTGACGGTAGCCAGTGTCACATATATCATTATAGAAGCTTGAAGCTGACTTATGTAGTAAATCATATTTAAAATGAAAAACTTGAGATTTAGCAGTACAATCAAGTTGTTCAAAGATATGGATATAAGCTGAGAAGAACTCCTTTACAGAGCTCAGAAGTTCCTCCAGAGGAGTGAACATTAGAAGTTTAATGGAAGAATCACAAAAAGACTTTATAACAAGCTTAAGCAAAGTCTTTGACTTCTAAAAGTGCTTATGTGACATTACTAGCATTTCAAAATGATTCATTGGTCATGTAAAGGAAAGTATAACATCTACTTAAAATCAAAGGCTATTTTTAATATAGTTCATATTTTCAGAACACATTGCAAGAAAATATCCTAGATGTAGAGATGGGCAGGGTGAAATGGGTCATGGGATAGCTTTGAATCTCAGCTTAGCAAAAGCTAAAAGACATAAAGGTATTGTGTTCATCTTAAAGTGCTCCCAACTTTTCCCAATTGAAGCATTTTAACTGTAGAAAACAAATTGTGTATGTATGTATGAAGGGTGTCTCTCTAATTTTAAGGTGTCTGCACAGCTGGGCTTTCTTTGCCCTGGTCAGGGTGTCCATAGGCATGGGCATATTGGATGGGAATGAATCTCAATTTGCCATGGTTTGATGTCTTCCTGTATGCTGTGAATTACCATTGGATAATAAAGAAACTGTTTTGGCCTATAGCAAACTGGCTTATAGACAGGCAAGAAACCCAAGGATAGATAAAGGCGAAGGAGGGCGGAATCAGGAAAGATACTGTGAACTGCATATAAAAGAGCAAGATAAAAAAGTACACGTAAGCCATGAGCCATGTGGTAAGACATAGATTAATAGAAATGGATTAAGATGCAAGAGCTAACTGATAATGAGCCTAAGCCATAAGCCAAACAGTTTGAAACTAATATAAAATTTTTGTGTGATTATTGGGGACCAAGCAGCTATGGGTGGTCTATTTGGGACTGCTGGTCTGGGTCTTAAGTCCAGACCAGAAACTTCTTGCTACAATGGTTCAGTTCAGCACCCTCCCTCCAGGGTGCACTGTGAGAATTCCTACCCCAGGAAATTTAAACAATGTGTGTCCCCTCTTTATAAGGTTCTAGCCACAAACCAAGTATAACTCCACCAAAGCTCAGCAGTGAGTTTATCAGCTTTACTCACAAAGTGTGAGTGAGAGGTATGGGTGACCCAGTGCAGATGCACTGTGAAGTCTTCACCCAGCATGGATGATGGCTCCTCCATAGCCTCACAAATGGAGCCCCCTCAGTCTTCTCCAGCAGATATACTTAGTTACCTACTGACACCCACTATGAGCCATAGGATGGAATTGCATACTAATGACTGGGAGGTGTGGGAGGAAACAGCTGGAATCTTGGTGAGGGTCCAGGGACCCTCTTCTATGAGAGAATAAATGTCACCAGTCAACAGGCATAGCTGGTCTGCTGAAGAGAGATGAGCTCAACAATGGGACCCAGTGGTGGAGCATTAAGACTTAGTGGTGAGTCTTGGTACTTTAGTTACATGTTTTTATTTTCTGGGTATCTTGAAAACAGAGAATTTTATTTAATGAAGTAACACCACATTTTTCCTAATAAAAGAACAGAGGGTTGGTTGGAGACATTAATGGGGATAGATTTACACATGGATTGGTTCTGGTTCCTAATCTGTCTCTCTATCCTTTTCCCTTTAAAACCCACATCTGCTGATCATACCACTACTTAAATAAGTAAACGAAAAAGTCATACTTCTAAACATTTAAAACTGTTAAGATGATTTTTGACTCACTCTCTGTTTGAAAGCATCAAAGACACATGAAAGCATTTTGACAAGAAATACCCTAGGCTCAACAGACGTCTTTTCTCCTTCTTTATAACACAACTTTGACATTTCAGTTTTTCACAATTGTTGGTGCAGTCTAAAGCCTGGACCTGTACTGGTCTAATCCAGTCATGGCAGATCTGTCCACAAACATAGAGGAGGCTTAGAAATCAATTCTAGACGGTGAGATATTAGGATGTCTTCCCAAGAGGGACTCTGTGATGGATTTCTAAATTCTTAAAACAAGACATGACAAAAGACAGCTTGCTCTTCTGCTCTGGGCATCGCAAGGCAAGAGTGTGGGGAGCAAGGCCCAGGAGTTAGCTAAGGCTAGGAAAGGGCTAGCACTGACTGGAAATTAACTGAGGTTAGGAAAAGACTACTGGCTGGCAGTTAGCTGAGGTTAGGAAAGGGCTAACAGAAAGGCCAGGGAGATGGTGAGGTTTGACAGCAAGACTGAGGCAGCCCAGTACTGTACCACTCTGGAGCTCAGTAGTCTGTGAGCCAATCCATCTCCTTATCTTTCAAGTTACCACACAGTGGGTGTTCAATTACTTGCAGCTGAAAGAATTCTGAGTGACACAGTGATCCCCATCTAGACATACATGATGAATTTTCAGAATGGTCATGATAAATCTTACAAAGAAAAGAAAAGTCTAAAAAGCTGCCAGCAGGGAGAAAACAGATTGCCCTCAAAGGAATGAGAATCAGACAAGCATAAGACTTATGACTTTGCCAGGAGCTGGAAACTATGGAACAGAAACTTCAAAGACTGAAGGAAGATGACCTCAACCCAACAATGCAGCCAAAGTGATGGCCAAGTGTGAGCATGCATACTGTATACCTCTGAATTAAAAACACTAGCCTAGGCTTGGGAAGTGCCTCAGCAGAGAAGCTGTCTGCTGTACAAGCATGAGAATCTGAGTCTGGAGCCTTGGCATCCACATAAGAACACACACACACACATACACACACACATATACATACTTTACATAAATGCACATGCATAAACATAACCATTAAACAATCATGCATTTTCTCCTTAAACAGAAAGAAAGAGAATATTCTAGTAAAACAAGACAAAGAAATCCAGCAAAGGGAAACCAATAACTCCAAATCCAGATGAGCAGACAGAAGTACCAGGACTGCATCTGAGCAGCAGCCGGAATATGAAGCACTTTATACTGGAGCCAATGGTTGGAGAGCTCTGAGAGGGAGGATCCATAGCAAAGATGAACCATATGCTGAAAACTTAATGAATGGGAAGCTATGACAAAGATGTGGCATATGAGAAGGACAGGGAAAGACACTGCTCATCCACTGGAGGAAGGCTTATGGCTTTTGTATGCAGCACCTGACCTAAATCAGTACACCATCTGGGTAGAAACTGAGAAGAATAAAACTGGTGCTGAGTAGCGTGGAATCCCAGAGAACTAGCAGGCTTATATTGAATAAGGCTTACATTTCTTCATTCTCCAGACAGAATAGACAAGATAGGATTTACATACCAAGAAGCCCAAAAGGTGTATAGCAGAAAACCCAGAGAGTCTAAAATGATTCCTCAGATACTGGCAAAAGACCCAGAAGGAAGGCCACATTGGCTGGGTGTGGTGGTGTACATCTTTTTAATCCCATCATCAGGGAGTTAGGAGAAGGTGGGTTTTTGCAAGTTCCAGGATAGCTAGACATGCATAGTAAGACCCTGTATCCCACCCAAATCAAATGAACAAGATGGAAGAGACGAGGAGGCCACATTGCCAGTTTATGTAACTGTTAGGTGAGAGTAAGGACTCTTGGTGAGACACTGCACAGTTGGGTGATAATAGATGTCAAGAATGCACTGTGTTTTAAAAAAGCCAGAGAAAGAATTTTGAAAGATTTTTTTAATCAGAAACGAGTCACAGATATTTGAGGAGTTGGCTATGTTTATTCTGAGCCAGACATAGTAGGACTTGTTTGTAATCCTACATCTAGGAGGAATCAGAGGTGGGAGGGCCATAAACTCAAGATAAGACTTGGGTATATATATATAACAAACTTGAGCCCAACCTGAGCTACATGAGACCCCTGTTTGAAAAAAAAAATGGTGATGGTGATAATGATGGTGGTGGTGGTGATAAGGATGGTGGTGATAATGATGGTGGTGGTGATGTTAATGGTGTTGCTGTTGGTGGTGATGATGATGGTGGTGATGATGGTGGTGATAATGATGGTGGTGGTGATGATGATGGTGGTGATGATGGTGGTGATAATGATGGTGGTGGTGAGGATGATGGTGTTGCTGTTGGTGGTGATGATGGTGGTGGTGGTGGTGATAAGGATGGTGGTGATGATGGTGGTGATAATGATGGTGGTGGTGATGATGGTGTTGACGGTGATGATGATGATACAAACATAAATTCCAGGTATATTAAAGATCTAAATGTAAAACTTAGCCATGAAAATATAGGGAAAAATATTACTATAATCCTGGAATTGAGTAGACCTTTTCAAATAAGAACCAGAACCCAGTTTCCATAAGAGGAACGCACAGAACTGATTACTCAGAAGTTAAAAGTCTGTATTCTACTCCCTTGCTCCTCCTTATCTCATACCCCCCCATGGAAAACTCCCACTAACAAAAAAAAAAAAAACAGATGAGGTAATAAGATGAGTGGTGGCCAGTGGTTAGGGGACGGGTGATAGGCAGGCAGAGTACAGAAGTTGGCCAGGGCTGTGGCACTGTTGCTCATGATATTGTAGTGCAGATACACAACATTACACATTTATTCAAAACCACAGATGGTACATTGCCACAAGTGAACCCTATGTATGTAAATGATGGATTCTGTGGGATAATGGTGTGTCAGTTCATCAACTGTTACAAATGTGCAACTCATGGGGGATATTGACAGTGCAGAGGATGTGTAGGTGTGGGGAAGAGAACACATGGGAGATCTCTGTATCACCCACTCAAATCCTCCTAAACAGAACTGTGTGCAACAGATAAACCAAAAAGAATACTGAGAGATGATGTTTGCCTTGTATGGTATATTCAAAGTGAATAACATGTAAAAAGGAGCTTCACATCAGCAAGAGTAGAAACAGCTCAAACTTATCCGCTAGGTGGCTGAGGAAGGAGAGCATTGAGGTTGAAGTCAACCTGGGTTTTAAAACAAGATTTCAAAACAAAATAGGAAAAAAAAAGGAGGAAGAAATCGCCTACTAGAAAGTGGATGAAGGTTAGAGCAGATGATTTACCAAAGAATTTCAAGTGCATGTAAATATATACACTCACTATCAAAACATGACTGAGAACTCCTTCAGAATGGCAAAGATGGAAGTGGGTAGCAGGAGCTTGAAGGTTGGTGTGAAAGCATGGTAGTCAGGGAGATTGCCTAGGAAATGGGGAGGAGGAGGCAAGTGCTATAGCCCCAGTTCAAGAGCATTGGCTGCAGAGAGACAAAGACAGGCCTCTGGCTGAGACTTCCCAGTGAGGAAGACTGGGCAAAGGCCAATGAGGAAGTCCAAGGCAGCAGGACCTGCCCTGAGCCTAGTGTGGCAGCTGGTGATGGTCTAGTCTTGGTCACGGTTGAATGGATTGACAACCTAAATAACAAGCAGAGACTTTGCAGAGAAAAGTGAATCTTTCCAGGAATGAGCAAGGGACTGTAATCTGAGAGATGCTCACTATGACTGATCACAACCAGGGGAAAGTTAAAGAAGAAAAAGAGAAGTCCATGTGAGCTATTTTGAAATAAAGCTCAATGGAGCATAAGCATATTGCTGATTGGGAGTCATGCCTATTACTAGTTACAGCCCAGCAACTCAGTGTTGCCAGGGAGATGTCTTCATAGGAATATCCCATGCCTCACAGTTGTGAAGGTTATGGTTCAGACTGACTGTGGCTAGACAGATATCGTCACAGGTATGACCTTGATTGCATGGTTAGATTCAGCAGTCTTCTCATCAGCAAAATATGCATGAGATTCCCCACTTCATGGCCTCCCAGACTCAATCAAGTTTGATTTTGATGTAAGTGACTTCATGTTAACATTGGCACCTTTCACCATAGAGATGAATGACGGGGTTGGTTAGGACACTTCCTACTTTTTAGCCCTCTCTGCATGGCCCTCACCACTCCCTGCCCTCCATCCCCAACAGAAAAATTCACTCTAGCTGTCTCCTAGTTCTCTGAGTTCCTGCCTCAATCCCATCTTGGCCAGAGCAGCAAAGATTGAGCAAAAGGGGGGATGAAAAAGAAATCCCAACATCCGTTCATTCCATGCATTTTGTACTTTTTAGGAATTTTTAACAAGTCAGCTAGGAAAACAAAATAGTTTGGGGCATGGTGGTATTTGTCTGCAATTGCACCCTTTAGAAGGCTGAGGCAGGAGGCTCATGAGTTTGAGGCTAACCTAGGCTACATAGCAAGATCCTGTCTTTAAAGAAGAAACACCTGAATGGTGGTGTGCACTGGAGTCCCTGCACTCAGGATGCAGGAGTAGGAGGATCTCTGTGAGCCTGAGGCCAGCCTGGTCTACAGAGACAGTTCCAGGACATTTGGGGCCACACAGAGAAACCCTCAAAAAACTGAAATGAAAAAAGAAGGAATAGAGGGAGGGAGGGAGGGGGAAGGAGGGAGGGAAGGAAGAAAGAAAAAGAAAAAGTTAATGAACAAATTGAGGGTAAATTTGTCAATTTATAACCTGTGATTAGTCATAGGAGCATTGAAGAAAAACACTCCAGTCCCTTCTTTTGTGGATGATTTAGCAGAAATATAGATACTTGCACTTATTCTGAGCCAGAGTTACCCAGCAACAAGGAGGGAGGATTTGATCCTTCATCTCTGGCTGTATTCTTGGGATCCCAGACCAACTTCTTCACTCTCATCTCCTAGGAGTCCAGTCCTTCCTTCCACAAAGCCTCCTCTTGGCCTCAATTGTTGGTAAATCCCCCTTTCCCTCTCTCTTTCCATCCCTGTCTCTCTTTTTCCCCTCCTCTTTCCTTTCTGTATGTATGTACATATGTCTTGTAAAATTATCTTCCTTTTGTCTTCAATCTCTTGCCTTAGTCTTGTGATTTCCAGCACTGTGTACACAGATGTGTGGCACAGGCCTATGACTCTCTACACCCTAGAGTCATGGAGGCAGGAGATCAAGAGCTAAGATCATTCCCAGCTACATATAGAGTTCGAGGCCAGCCTGGACCACATAAACCCTATCTTTTCTCTCATGCATAAGCGCTTCTCTAAACATCTACTTTCTGCCATGGGCTCAGGCAGCCTGAAGCTTATTTACATGTAGACTCCATGGATTTGGATTACTCAGCTCCTAGAGCTGTAAGAAAATTCTATTCTTCTTTTCTTACATTATTCAGATTTAAGTGTTGATGTGCAACAGTATAAAATAGATCAAGATCATGGTTCATCAAGGGCAATGGATATGTAATCAATCTCTCCACATGGCTTCAGGACTGACTGACACTGTAGAAGATGAGCTCCTGCCTCTAACATGCTCAGGAAGTGAGAAAGAATGAGATCAGCCATTGGCTTTCCCCACAGTCTTGACTAAGGAGCCTACCCCTCCCACCTCTAGGACATTGGTGCCCCTGTTACTGTCCACACCAGCCACACAGCTTCTTCTCCCAACGCTTGCAAACACAAGTCTGCCAGTTTCATTGCTCCCCCCAAAAAGATAACACATCTTCTCTGCCATTCCCCACCAGTGAGTAGAATGGAAGCAGCAGATTCCCTTGCCTCACCTTGTCACACCTTTACCGATTCCAGTTTCCTAGGGCACACTGCTTTGACTTTCCAGATGGAAAAATGCATCTCCAGAGAAAAAAGTATAAAAATAAAGTGGCCAATGGACATGTGCCTCCTCCCACTCCCATTAAGACCTTGTCTTCATTAGTTGTGACTCATTTGTTACCACTGTCGGTCCTTTGAATTCATAGATAAATTTGTAGCATGATTTTCTTCTCAGAAGGGTTCATATAGATGTGCATAGCTCTGTGATCTACAGCAGGTTCTTTACTTTCTCTGTCACTGTCTCAGATTTTTTTTTTGTTTGTTTTTGATGCAGTGGGCTCCCATCTTCTTCTGGATGCCTTGGAGAGTGCTGGAAGTAGAAATTGTTTATAGTAGAGAATCTAAGAAGTATTAATATCAAGTGAAGATTTTAAGTCTTCAGGAAAAAGTTGTGTGCAGATAAAATTCTTAGATTAAAAAAATGAGGACATACAAAGAGAAGTAGGTTTGAAGATAAGGGTACAATAATGTCAGTCCCTATATAGTCCAGCTATCTTCTGTCCCACACCAGGTGGCTTTTCTGATATGAGACAGAATATCTCAAGTTTTCTTTACCCATGTGCTTGGGTTTAGAGAGGGAGAAAGCCACTTACTCCAACTCCAAAGATAGCTTTATTCATAATCAAACCAGGACCACATTTCTTTTCTTTTTCTTTTTGAAGAGATATACATGTACATCAGTGAGAATTGAGAAATTACCCAATAGTGCATATTGGTGCCAATTGTCCTTATGTTCCTCTGTAGTTCTTTCATATGTGATCTCCCTCCAGCTTTAAACATCTAAGCATTCAGCATCCTTTTAATGTCATGAAGATGGTTGTATCTATTCTTCTGAAAAGACAAAAATGAAACCCTGCCCCAGCTTTTTTAGGTAAATGTTCCTTACCACATATCTGATTGTCATATCAGCAGATGAGTCATTACTTCTCCTCAGGAGGGGTCTCCTTTTCAAATCGGCTCTTTATCAGTCTTGTTGGTATTCATATTTTTTCTTGTCCTATGGAAACAAAAGCAAAACCACTACTCCATTGAAGCTTATATCTCACTTTCCATTCTGAAGTTAGTATATCCTTGAAATAAATATGCTGGTAAAACTCAAAAGTCTTTTCTATTACCCAATGTCTCTCTGCAGATGAAGTTCCTTTTTCATCAGCATTAAGAAAATTCCAGGTCAGCAAGGCATTATGTAATCTCTCTCTGGGTTTTTTTTTTATTCCACCTTTCTGTTTATAAAGCATCTCTTTCAAGGTGTGATGGGATCTTTCCACAACTGCTTGCCCTGTGGGATTGTGTGGTATCCCTGTAAAGTACTTTAACTCATAATATCCAAAAATCTGCCTCATTTTCTGGGAAGCATATGCTGGAGCATTGTCAGTCTTAATTTGAGCAGGAATTCCCATCATGGCCATGGCTTCCAGATGAGTGAGTACAGCGTTAGCATTTTCAGAACTCAAAGCGGTTGCCCATTGCATTCCTGAGTTAAGTGTCAATGGTATGATGCACATATTTCATCTTCCTTAATTCTAGAAAGTGAAACATATCCATCTGCCAAATCTCATTTCTCTGTGTACCCCTGGGATTACTCCCATCAGGTAATGATGGTTGATTGTAGAGGGAACACATAGCACAGTTTCACAGAATTTCCTTGGCCTGATGCCAAGTGATGGAAAAGCTCTTTTGTTAGTCCCTTGCTATTGACTTGTGACATATTGAATTTCTTGTGAAATTCTGAGGCTTCTATCACATTTCCTATTAATAACCTGTTAATTTCATCATTACCTTGTGTCAAAGGATCAGGAAGGCCTATATGAGCCCTGATATGTGGTATGTACATAGGATGAATTCTATTTCTGATGATATCCTGCAGTTGTATAACAATAAGGTTAATTCCATATCATCAGGAATGAAATCAGCAGTCTCAATGTGTAAGACATCTCCTTCTGCTTATTGAGAGTCAGTTACTAGGTTAAGAGGTTCTGCAAAATCTAATAACACCATAACAATAGCATATAGTTCTGACTTCTGAACAGAATTATAGGGGCTTTGAGCCACCTAACTTAAATTTTCTGATTTTTAACCAGCTTTTCCTAATTTGTTTGCATCAGTATAAAATGTAGGAGCTCCAGAAATAGGTTCATCCCGTACCACATGAGGAAAAATCCAGTTAGTTTCCTTCATAACTGAGAAAAAAGAACAGAACGCAAGCCCTCCCCCCACACCATCTTGCCAGCTTTCCTGCCATGGTAAATTGTAACTCAAACTCTGAGCCGTAACAAACCTCTCCTTCTTCAAGTTCCCCTTGCTGGGTATTTTGACATGGAAAGAAAAAAGTAATAAAATTATCAACCTCAAAAAAAAAAAAAATCATGTGTCCTCCTGCCAGCAAATGGGTTTATAAATAAGCATGTGATCAGTTCTGGCCAATAAAATATAAGAACACATTGTCTAGAAAACAGTATTCATTTTCCTTTTGGAGGGAGGGTTTACCTTTATGTTATCCCTTTCCTCCAGTTGTATCTTCATGCTGCCATGCAGAACAGGAAACAAGGGAGGATGACATAGAAATATGAACAAGTCTGATGTATATATTTATAAAAATGTCATGATGAAATCAATTATTCTGTGTGCTAAAATGTTGAATAAAAATTTGAAAAGTGGCCTGGAGGACATTATTCCTTACATGGTCCCTTTTGCTGCAAACTAAACCCATACTGGTAAGCATCCCACTCCCCTTACCCTACCCAGTAGAAATGGCTCTAGTCATGGGATGGCACTGGGCAGGAGGAGTGGATGGGACATCCAGACAGACCCAGAAGTGGGTGGCCATTCACTGGAACTCTTCTCTGCCTGTGCTTGCCTTTCCCCTGAACTGAGAGACGTCATGTTGTAATCACAACACCTCCCAGAGAGGACTGGTGAGTGCCGATGCACCATGCCTGACCTGAAGTAAGAACTCAGTAAATACAGTGTTCACTTCTCTTACCTCAAAAGTCCAGGGATTGTAGTTTTCAGAGCCAACGTCTCTACCTGTGATCTAGTAAGTGGGCTTTAGGGACTGACACGAGTGACTGAAAGATTAGAAAGTCTCAGAAACATTGAGTTGAATCTATTCAAGCACCAGATGAAATAGACACACCTAGCACCCATCCTAAATAAAAGCTGTTATTTCCTTAAAGCCTTTTGAAAGCAGGCATCAAATCACAAAGGCAAGCATTCTGAACACCCGGTTGAGTTAATAGCTCCTTCCCACCTGCTTCTGTTGTCTTTTTGCATTTGAAATCACAGTCATTATTATCTGCTGTCAGGATACCATCCGACCTCAATGTTTCTCACGAATGACCCTCATGTCACCTACTGAGGGCTGCATTTTGAAATGTTACTTACGCTTTCATTTGTTTTGTTCTTGTAGATACATATAAATTTAGAAACCAAAAGAACACTTGCATTTATATTCTGTGACTTCTGTGGGGGAGGCAAGAAGAAGCTTTTTGATATATGTCACACTTCTACGTTTTAAATCACTTTCCTTCTTTGCAAATATGATGACATGTAATATTTACCAGCAGCCAAGAATTCCTGAAGCACCAGCAGCAGCAACTTGTTCTCTAGGATGGAGATATCTGTTCAGGGACCACTGAGGCCAGCCTGCAGTTCCTGGCGCCCTCCCCCCCCCCACTCCCCACGACCATGAACCCATTAGAAAATTGTCAAAGCCAGTAGTCTTCTCTGTGAGACTGTCAGTTCATATTGTTAAGGGTGCCTCTGGTGGGCCCATTATGCTTTCCCAGGGTTCAGGTACTATTGTCCTGTGCCCCTGGGAGTCCTGAGAATTGAAACCCCACCTAATCTACATATGTGTACCTCAGATCAGCCAGATTTCTAAATTTGTGCATTATTTATAGAATATAGTAAATGTAGTGGATAGCCGTAAGTGTAAGTATTCCTGGCACTCCATGTGGTAAAGTCAATACCGCTCCAGCACCTGGTATGGAGGCACGCCTCTGGGCGTGGCTGCGTCAACCCGTGCACACCCCTTTTCTTAAAAAGAGACGCCATGTTTCCGTCTGTCTCACCTCCTCTCCTGCTTCTCTGCTCCTGTACCCGCCTGGGAACTCTGTTAAATAAACCCTCGTGTGGCCTTGGTAGTGTGTGTGTGTGTGTGTGTGTGTGTGTGTGTGTGTGTGTCTTCTCACGCGCAAAACCAACACTAAGTGCAATAGATAATTTGGGATGTCGGCTTGACTGGGTTGAGGGATGCCAAAGGAGCTAGAAAAACACTCTTCAGTGTGTGACATGAATGTTTCCAAAGAAGACTGGCATGTGGACCATCAGATTGAGTGGAGAAGATGCCTTCTGAATGTGGGTAGGAGGGCATCATTCAGGTTACAGGGTTGGGTGGAGGGTACCCTGACAGAACCAAAAACAGAAGGCATCTCTGTGCCTCTCTTTACAGGCTCTTCCTTCCTTCCTTCCTTTCCTCCCTCCCTCCTTTCCTCTTTCCATCCCTCCTCTTCCTCTCTGCCTCTGGCTCTTTCTTTTAGATCAGGCATATTTCTCATGTTGCTGTCCTGTCCTTGAACATTAGTGTCCACGTTCTTTGGCCCTTACATTTGCTCTTGGGCCTTTGTCCTTACACTGGGGACCACATCATTGGTCTGTGTGGTGCTGAGGTTTGCTGCTCCTGGGACAAAGCTCCACCTGATAGACCCCAGACTCAGGGTATTGTCCTCGGGAAGGGGGCCCCAAGAACCCAGACTCAGGGTCCTATCCTCGGGAAGGGAGGCCCCAAGAACCCAGACCCCAGACTCAGGGTACTATCCTCGGGAAGGGAGGCCCCAAGAACCCAGACCCCAGACTCAGGGTACTATCCTCGGGAAGGGGGGGCCCCAAGAACCCAGACCCCAGACTCAGGGTACTATCCTCGGGAAGGGGGGCCCCAAGAACCCAGACCCCAGACTCAGTGTACTATCCTCGGGAAGGGGGGCCCCAAGAACCCAGACCCCAGACTCAGGGTACTATCCTCGGGAAGGGAGGCCCCAAGAACCCAGACTCCTGGCCGTTGATGTAAAAAAGCATGAGAGGTTTATTACGTCTGCAGACGGGCTACCTCCCTGCCTCAGGAAGCAAGGGAGTAGCAAGGGAGGGGCAATCTCATATCTCTTTTAAAGGCTAAGACCATAAAATCACCATAGCAAATGGGGCAACACATGATTGGTCACTTTAAAGGTCACACTATAATCGTAAGTTTGCTCACAGTAGTCATGGGGTTGCCTTAAGACCAGCTGGTCAGGGGGCTTTTACAGCCGGGTGTTGGTCACTGCTATTCTGCTCAGAACTTCTGGTATTTTAATCACAGGTTCGACCAGACCATTATGTCCTATCTGAGTTGATTAAGGCTATCTGGGCTGGGTCACTCTGTTTCCTGGGACAGACTTTAGTTCCTTGTTCTCATGGAGGGTGCTCTGCGGAATACCTGAACTGAATGCCTGGGTCAAGCCTTAGAACCCAGGGTCCTTCACACCCCTCTCAGCCCTTAGATGGCTTTTCATAGACCTTCTCAGCATTTATCAGGTAACAAAATCCAATCTCTGCTTCCACAATACACGTCTGTCTCCTTTTGTTTTTGCTTCTCTGGAGAACCTGAGTCACATTGAGGGCTCCCTATAATATTTTCTTAAATATTCTCTATGCATTTTATATAGCCTCCACTTTGTGAGTGCTGCCTTTCAAGAAATTACCTTTCCCAGCATGTTGGTGGATTCCTATCAGATACTGTATGAGTCTGTGACAAGACCAATATCTAAAGAGTGTCAGTCCCCTGCAGTACCATGGTTCTGGGGCCTCAGCCTCCTGAGTCTCAGTGTGTATATATATATGTGTGTGTGTGTGTGTATGATTTATTTACTTTGTTATGTATAGAGCATTTTGCCTGGACTATTTATGTGCACGTCTGGTGGCTGCAAAGGTCAGAAGAGGGTGTGAGAGCCCCTGGGACTGGAGTTATGGATGGTTGTGAGCCACCTGTGGAACCGAACTCATGACCTCTGGAAGAGCAGTTAGTGCTCTCAACTGCTTAGCCATCTCTCCAGCCCCTCTTTTTCTTTCTTAAAAGATTTATTTTACTTTGTATGTGTGAACATTTAACTTTTGTATGTAAGTGTACTAGGTACATGCCTAGTGCCAGAGGAATCCAGAAAAGGATGCCATGTCCCCTGGAAATGGAGTTGTGAATGGTTGTGAGCCACCATGTGAATGCTGGGAACCAAACCTGGATTCTCTGCAAGAGCAGCATGGGCTCATAAACACGGAGCCATTTCTTTTAATATTATTTTCAGAGCTATGGTTTCTAGATTCTATATATTTCATCAGAAGTGTTCTCCTCAAACAAAATCTAGTAGATTCCAGCAGCTCTAATTAAGACCCTAACTGGTACCCATGGTCCAGAAAAAGGACTTCCGTATGAACAGGTCTAGGTTTGTAGTACTCAAAAACTCATATAACTGAAAGATTTCCTTAAGTAAAAGAATCTAAAATTATTCTATTAGTTTTTCTGGAAGTACAACACTCTAATAAATATCTGATCTAATCAGCTTTAAAAGGAGAAAAAAGGGGTGGGGAGGTGGCTTATGAGGAGGAGCACTTCCCTGACGGCCTGACAACCCGAGTCTAAGCCCTCAGTGATTCTCAATAAAGCATCTTGGAAGTTCCTCTCCTCCAGTGAAGTCTTTGGATTCTTCCACAGCCCTGACCAGCACCTAGCATGAATCTGTAGTTTAAAAACACACCTAGGTTTCCAGCCTAGAGAAGCTGTGGGATAATAAAAGCCTTTTAATTCTTTTTTTTTTTTTTTAAGCATTGTGTCCTGACCTCTGTCTTGTTTAAATCTCAAGGTTTCTCTTTTAAATTCTAGGGGTTAAATTTATGCCTCCCTTAGCAGGGCCCAAGAACCTATGCATACCATCTTTCTGGAAGAATAATGCTTTTGTATAAGACATCACCTTCTTTTAAAAATATTCTCAAGTGCTTAAAAGTACACTAGAAGCTCATCAGAGAAGATGAACCCATTTGCAAAGAAATGACATTTGCTGACACTCTCTTTCTCCATACCCTTAGGGATCTTGGGGCAAGGGAGGGGATAGCTTTTGCTTTATGTGCCAATGGCTCTGTTGTCTAATGCTATCCATAAGGTCTTCAAGGGATTAAGAAAGTTCTAGGCTGGCCTCAGAAGATAGCCATGGTAAAGCACCTGCTTCTCTTCTCACCTTTCACATCGGACCAACCAAGAGACAAACCAGACTCAGTTGGAGGAATTTTTGCATTTCAAGTTTACAAATATATCCGGGGGGGGGGGGGAGGACCTTCATCAAGTATGTCAAAGTTCATGTTCATCTTTGGTGGAAAAGAATGGTACAGATACTGATCAGCTAGTGATGTCTGTCTCATCTCTGGGATGAGAACTTGGGGAGGATTTTGAATTTACATTCTAGCCATAGCTTCTAAAATCATTTATGCTTCAGCATTGTATTATTATTGTAAGTTCTCTAGACATGATGGGTATTATTATAGGTTATTGGTGAATACTATATTACTATATCATTTTAAAAGATTGACAAGTATTTTGGTATTTGGGTGGTTCTGGAAGCCTCTCTCTCTCTCTCTCTCTCTCTCTCTCTCTCTCTCTCTCTCTCCACATGTATACATGCAGTGGGTGCACGCACACACAGAGAATCTCTTAAAGTTCCACAGATGATTTGTTCTTACAAATTGCTCTTGTTGAGGTTTTTAAATTTTTTTTTTTTAAAGACAGGCCCCAGGCCAGACTGGACTCATCATCTTACTAGTGCAGACTCTTCAGTGCTGGGATTATAGGTGTGACCTGCCAGACCTCCTGGGACTTTTGTTGAGATTTCCAACTCTTGTTGTACCCACAGTTAACCCACCATTAAGCAGACATCAGACCTGGGAGTCTGTAGTGGGATTATGCTGGTAATGTACATATTTGTCCCGCCTATGGGTTTAATAAAAGCTGATTAGCCAAAGGCAAACAGGAAGTGTGGGTGGGGCTACAAGGCTAAGAAAACTCAGGAACATCTCCGAACAGAGCCAGACAGCCGCCACAGCCCTGACCAGCACCTAGCATGAATCTGTAGTTTAAAAACACACCTAGGTTTCCAGCCTAGAGAAGCTGTGGGATAGACAGAATCTAGAATCTAGACAGATGCCAGAGTCACCGGAGCTGCCAGGAGATGCAGAGGAAATGCTGCTCTGAGCCGCACGGCTGAACAAGATGGGTTAGATTGAGAGCAAAAGTTAGCAAATTATATGCCTGAGCCCTAGGTCCATCAGCATAAAATAATAGAAGTGTTTGTGTGATTCTGTGATTCTGTGACTCTGTGGGACTGCGAAACTGTGGGTCTGTGAGGCTGAACCTTGAGGCTAGGCCTGAAAAGTCCGGGTCAGAACCATTTCTAACAAGAATCCTTTGAGACTTGCATTTATGTCAGCAAGTGAGGCAAAGGAGAGACAGTAAGACAAATGCTGGAACTCCCTTCTCATCAGTGATGTGATGACTTCCATGCCAAATCAGATCAAGTAAGCATCCTAGAATTTTCTCAATCAGCCATCACTGTATGTTTCACATTTTTCTGTTTGTTCATTTTTATTGTGCTAGTGATAAGATAGTGTCCTCCAAAGATAGACAGGTCTTAACCCATAAAACCTGTGATTGTTACTGTATATGCAACGGAGACTTTGCAAATGTCATTAAAGATCATCTAGGGATGATCTTAGGGTTTCTATTGCTGTGTAGAGACATCATGACCATGGCAATTCATATAAAGGAAAACACTGAATTGGGGTGGCTTACAACTTCAGAGGTTTGGTCCATTATCATCATGGTGTGGAGCCTGGCAGCATGCAGGCAGACATCTCCAGTAGGAGAGGGAGCTGCTACATGTTGACTCAAAGGCAACAGGAAGTGCTGTGTGTCAAACTAATGGAAAATTGAGCAAGAGACTTCAAAACCCGTCCCTACAGTGACACACTTCCTCCAACAATAATTCAACAAGGCCACACCTACTAATTGTACCACTCCCTTTGGGGCCCATTTTCTTTCAAACAGCCACAGAGATAGTATTCTGGGTCAATCTAGTGGGTTTTAAATTCGATCAGAAACGTCCTCCTAGGAGAAGAACAGAGATGTTTGACACAGAGGAGGTGGATTGGAAACACCAACCTGCTACTCAAAAGCCATGATATTACATGTATTTAGTAATGTGTATTGGTGCATGCCACAGTATGGATGTAGGGATGAGAGGACAACCTTTGAAACTGTGAAAACCAAGGTTATGTTTTAAGTTTTAATTATTGTGCCTAAAACATTCACAAAACAAAAATGCCTTAAACCTGTAAGTCCCTTACTCAAGGACAGATACTTCCTGAGCAGCTGGAGGCTGTTGTTTATGGACGATAACAACCCACATCTTCACTCCCCTAAGCAAATTACTTTGACCCAGCTGCACCAGATCTACTTGATCATGTGTGAGCAGGAGGTTTGTAGAAAGAAACTATGTCAGGATATAGCTTGTACCTGATCGGACCTGGTGGGAAATGCATAACTTTATAGCTTTCCCCTTATAAGCCTCTGCAAAAAATGTATCTTATTGCCAGTATTTAATGAAAACTTGTTTCAAATTTGACTGTGGTAGTGGACTTATTCTCTACCAGTAGTCTTAACAGTTAGTTCTCAAACTTGGGACAATGCCCAAGGTACCCATTAACATATCAAAGTAGACACTGGCCAGGTTCTCCCAGCATCCTTCAGCCTCTACCTGTTACAGGCCATCCTGGTTGATATACCCCAGCTGCTACCTTGAACTCTTATAAGCCCAGGTATTGAGCTGGGCTACCCTCCCCTCAGCTCCTCTAGCTCCCATATAACTCAACCATTTTGGCTTTGCCAGTCTTGGCCCAGGCTGCCTCTCTTAGTCTGCAATTCCTCTCCCACACACCCCTCCACTCTCCCATCCCCTACCCCGACCCCCTCTCCTTGGTCTCCTCATATGGCTGGCTGGGCTCAGGGTCATGTTTACTCTGGACTCTCCCAGATGTCCCTAATAAACTTTCTCCTCCACCATACCTTGGGGGAGCAGTCATTCAGAAGTCAGTCTTCTTTTTGTACCATGTGTCCCTGGCATAGAACTCAGGTTGTCAGGCTTGACAACAAGTCTCTTTACCTGCTGAACCATCTTGCCTAGCCCCAAACAGCTATTTTTGACAACAGAAATGTGACTCCAAGTGTGTGTGGCAGTGGGGGAGGAAGGCAAGGAAATAGTTTCCCTCTTAGAACCTGAGGACATGGTCCTCCTAACACCTTGACTACTCTAGCCAAAGTGCTTTGAAATTTCTGATCCCCAAACTGCAGGAGGATTTATGTGCATTATTTTCAGCCACCATGTTCATGATGGTTTGTGGATGGGGCTTCCTAATGTTTCTGGGTGGCTAAGGACAAGTCCAGCAATGCTAATATGGGAAGATCTGGGGGAGTCTGTGGGGGCACCAGGGTTAGATATGATGGAGTCTGTTGGGGTATCAGGCTCAGGTCTGGTCGAATCTGCTGAGGCATCAGGGTTAGAGTACTATATCTGCAGCCTTACTTGGTAAACACCATGGTCAACCCTCCCTGCTCGGAAAATAGTCCCCAACCTCACCATGAAGCCTCCTTAGTGCCTCAGGACACACTAGTGGCAGGCACTTTTGCAAGCCTCTCACTCAGCATCCACAGACCCAGACTTCCAGCTGACCACCTATTTCCATCCTGACCACTTGAGTCTCAGCAAAGCGGATCTCTTCTCTACCACCCTGTGGCTAAATCTCACTCTGTCCAACAAAATCTGTATCCATGACAGCTTTTTCTCCCATGTGTAGGTAGCTCCCCTAAGTCCCTCAATAAATTGTCCTTTTACTGTGGTTAATAATTCTATATGAACTCCACCCTGTGATGTCTGTCACCTGATTAGATCCAGCTTACCATGACCAATTTTTAAGTTGAATCTGTATTACTATTTTCCCATCAGAATCTAGAAAATCAACAAAACAATATCTAAGCCTTCATTTGTAGTGTTGATCAATTTCCATGGTGCAAATATTCCTTCCACTGCTGGTTTCCAGCTACCATTAGAGAACATGGGTTTAGAAGGGATATGTGTCTTGTGGTCATTATCTCCAGTTTTTGTTGAATTGATGTAATACACAGATACAAGCATAAGTAAAAATTTAAAATGTGGTCAAAATAATTAGGAAGTGTTTGTTTTCATAGTGTTTGTTTTCATATAATATACTTAATTGCAAGTTCACATAATTAATTGCATGTGTATAACAACTGGTTCACAAAATTCCAGAGCACTTGAGAGTTGGCGTTCCTTGAGCAATTCAAATCAGCTGCAGGCCAGCCCTGGGACAGAGGCCGTGGGCAACATGCCAAGGGTGCTGAGCATGTTTCCAACCAGAGCTGGCCTCTGCAGGGTAGAATGCAGGACTTCTGATGACCCCCAGGGGTGGAACCTGGGGCAGGAGGAGCTTATGTTAACTCCATCTGTCTTTGAGTCTTCCACTGTGACTTTATCCACCTCCCATCATGCCTGGCAGCAGTTGCATTCCTAGACAGCAATGATACCATGCCCTATGCATCTTAGAGCAAAGAGTGTCGTGGTGGCCACTGTTTTGCTCCCAAGTGTGGTTGGTTAAGATGACTGTTACCAGGCAACCATACCTAGGTGTGTTAGTTGCAAAACCCTCACTTCACTATCAGCTGGCAAAGGGACTCTGAGCCAATTATTCACCATCCATCTATGCCCAATGCATCAGGGTCCAGTGAGGGTGGAACTGGGTCATGAGAGGAAGGACAGGGCCCTATAGCTGAAGCATCCCTGCTGGGGCCCTCTGCACACTCCTTGGGAAAGCCTATTCCTGGGAACCAGCAGTGGGTCCAGATCACAGGATGCTATCAGATAGCCCAGCCTTCCCCCACTGAAAACAAAATGCAGGCAAGCCATCTGATCTTACTCTTGCATATTTCCCAGGGACTAAAGAGCCTCTAACATAAACTCCAGATGAACTATTCCCTTGTAGAGATAGAAACATTCCCTGTGTCCACTCTGTAGCTTTCTAGACCATCCTTATGGCCAGCTGGCTGGGAACAGAGTGGGAATGGCGTGGTTAAGGTTTCTGCCTGCTGTCTGCCTGGATCCCAGGCAGTCCAGATTGGGTGGGGTCAGTGAGAAGGTGGCCATGGCCCGGCTGTGCCTTGGCAAGGCACTAGGAAAGGTTCTGAGAAAGTGATCCCTGAGCATGCCTGTGAGGTTACCTCAGAAAAACGCAGACAGAGACCCTGGAGATTTATGGTCAGTGTCACCCAAAGCCTCTGGCCACTGCCAAGACGGCCCCCTTCTCCCAGCTAGATACTGTCCTTCTTGCTGCCTCCCTCCTGGTGCTGGGGCTCATCCAGCAAACTCCATAGAGCACCAAGTCCTCAAAGGAGCAAGGTCTTCGTCTGGCAAATTAAACCCAGAAAAACCTGGAAGGGACATAGGGGAGGATCTCAGGAGAGACTCCTCCTCCCCAGATTCCCCCTGGCTTCTAAATATCCCTCCCTGTCCCACCCCTACTGCCCCTGTCTCTTGGCCTCACCCTGAGCCCCAATCCCCCTTCAAAAAAAAAAAAGTCATTTGGTTTAGTCTGAGAAAACTGAGAAGGGCTAGATCGTAGGATCCTGCTGTCCAGGGAGCCTTCTGTAGAGTTGGCTCTTCCTCTTCTCCTCTGCCTTTATTTCAAGTCACTCATTCACAGACTTGTTAGCCAGCATGCCTTTCCTTGGTCTCATCAGTGAAAGATGTATGGAAGGGTGAAAGTGAGGCTCCACATCACCAGAAGGTTATTTAGGAAAGACAGATAGAAAAACACCAACACACACTGATATACAGCCCTAGATGAGCAGGCATGCACACATGTGTCTATGTAGCTTTAGTTATAGATATCTATACATGCATGTGTGCTGATGTACATTGTTGTATGTATATACTGATGACGGCTGTCTCAGTATTCTCTGAGATTTGTTCAAAGAGACCAAAGCCTGCTGTGTTTGCATGTGGCATGTAAAATGATGCAGTGTTTACATGTAACCTTTGTACTGACCAATACACAGGGTGAATACCATCTGAAGACTTGATTATTCAGATGCTGTATGTTTAGAGAATAATGAAGGAGGAAAAAACCATATCTGTACAAGATCTGGTATAGCACACTCCTTTAATCTCAGCACTAGGAAGGCAGAGGCAGGTGGATGTTTATGAGTTCAAGGCAATCTAAGTCAACAGAGTGAGTTCAGGGCTACAAACAGAAACCCAGTCTCAAAACAAAAACAAATATCTGTACAATCTGTGTGTATTTTTCAATCTATAATCGATTGAACCCATGATCATAATCTGAGAAAGAGAGAGAGAGGGAGAGGGAGAGAGCATGTACAAGCCCCAACAAGGCTCAAACAAACATACAGCACATTCCTTTCAGACAAGAATCCCAGAGAGGATCCTGGGTGTGTCTCATAGGCCAGGTCAGGAGACGAGTGTCCCTGCTTTTCAGGCTTCTGCTGGCACAGGGTAAAGTTGCCTTTGTTCTTTTCTTTTTTTCTTTTTCTTTTTTTTTTTTAGCATGTTTAATTCTTCATTTTTTATTTTTTGTATCAGCAGATTAAACAGGTAGTATTTTTCCAAGTACTGATTTAGATATGTTAAGAAGCACCAGTAAATTTCACAGAGTAATATTCAGTAACCTCTTTATTTTAATCCTTATTATAAGCTAAATAGAATAATTTAATGCAATAAGCTAACTACACACAAAGCCTGCATATTCTTAACTACAAAAATGGTTTGCATAGCCACATATAGGTATAATCAACTATACCTTTTCACAACCAAAGTACTTACATTTATGTCACTAGAATACCACTTGTCCTGACCTCAGGTTTATAAGCTTTGCCATCCCTACTACTGAAAGCATTTATTTTTAGAAACCTTACTATTATCAAGAAAGATGATGTCCACTAACACTTAACAAATAGTTTCTTTAAAAAAAAGTTTTTTTAAAAAAGAATATTAAAACAAATGATCTATTAAAACAGATAAACATTCTTGCAAGAACTTAGTTCCTTAAAAGAAACACAAACCAGTTCACTCTCTTTAGTAACTTCTCCTGCCACTGTTGTAAAAACTTGAAATAAATAAAGCCCATGCCTCAAATTTCATAAAGTCAAAAGGACATTTAGACTGCATATTCTGCAGCCATGGTGTACAGCCTGGAATACACAAGTCTACCCTCTTCAGGTGGAACTGCATGGTTGGGATACTTTAGTCATTAAAGCCCAGAGGAAGGCAGGCAGGCAGGCAGCAACGGAAGCTCCATTTATAAAGCCTGGATGAAGACCCCCTCATTGCACGCCTGGCTAGCATGATGTACTATCATATTACCATAAACAAGCTATAGTGTGTGGTTTCCACATACAATCTTATAAATGGTGTCAAGATCCATAGTTAGCTTCGTCAAGAGCTTTTCTAGCCCGTTTCAATTCTTCGTTCATAGTAAGTAAGTCTTTAACTCTAGCAAACTTCCATGGGTCCTTGCGAATCAGGAAGACAATATCTTCAACTTGCACTCGACCCTGTCTTCCAATCGACATTGCCTTGTGAGTCATTTCAGTGATGAACTCGATGACAAGATCTTCAAGAATATCCACCGATTCAGTGTAAGGGTTCTGGTCATCCCCAAACCCATACATCATACACCATACAAGCACACCAAGTTCGTGCAGGACATGATCTGGGAGGTGTGCGGCTTCGTGCCATGGAGCTGCTCAAGGTTTCCAAGGACAAGCGCACGCTCAAGTTCAGCAAGAAGAGCCTCTGTTCTTTTCTTACCTTGCTATTCTCTCACCCAGTCATGCCTGTGGCTTAGTCACCTTGTGATATGTCAAGGACTTGTGCCTGTAGCCTGACTACTCCTGGGCTTCAGTTACTCCTTAACATCTTCCTCAGACTATCTAAGATGCCTCCATCATCTTCCTGATGCTCAGCCAGAGGTCTGAGTATTTCCTGGGCATCATCCCATCCACCTATGTCTTTTCCCCACCAAGTATTCTCAGGTTTCATTCCCTGATGTTCCTTGGGTCCACTCAGCTCAGTATCAGCACCACCACCCTCAGTGGCACCCATGGAGTGCACACACTCTCCAATCAGTGTGGTCAGACTCATCTTTGTAGAATTCAACTCTCACTCTAGCCCAGTCATAGCTCTGTTTAGTGACAGCCCTTCTGTGCTTTGAAACTATTCTAGTTTCATTCTGTTGTGATTTACAATAAATAAATAACTGGAAACAACTTGGGTGAGGAAAGGATTAGTTTCTTCTTACAGGGTTATGTCCATCACTGAGAGAATCAATGCAGTCAGGAACTTGAAGCAGAAACCAAGGAGGAAAGTTCCTTGTTGGCTAGATGGCTTGCTTATGCTTAGCTAGCTTTCTTACATATCCTAGGACCATCTGCCCAGGGAATGGTGCCACCCACAGTGGTCTGGGCCTTTCTACCTCAATGAACAATGAGGATACTCCTCCCTTATCAGGTGTGCTCGCTAGCCTAACTGATCTGGGTAATTCCTCAACAGGGACTTTCTTCTCAGATGACTCTGGACTGTCTCAAGTTGTCAGTCTAAGCAAACTAATGCTAGAGCCTCTCTGGAGACTCAGCCCAGGGCAGCAGACATGCTAGGCCAGTGTTCTAACCTCTGAGCTGCACCCCAGCCTTCCCTTTGCTTATTCTTGTATTCAGAATGCATGTGACACTGGCCTGCATGATGTAGGTGCTTGAGAAACATTTGATAATGAAGGAGGAGGTGAAGAAGAGGAGGGAGAGGAAAGGAGAGGGTAAGGGGAAGAGGGAGGGAAGGAAAGTGGGTAAGTAGCTAAGGCTCTGCCTGCCTTAGTTTTCAAGTGCCTACCTGGTCTGACCTGGAAATCTGCTCTCTGTTTTAATTGGACACACATACTAGTTTCAATCTGATCCCTTGAGTGCCTTGAGTCCCATAGACAAGGCTGGGGCTAAGGATATGCTTCCCAGGTGTGGTGGCGCCTCCCTGTGGTGTCAGCGACACATATCTCTACTCCAGAAATGTTTCCTGCTTCCAGGTTTCCCAGTGGTCAACCCAGACAAATGTGTCCAGAACAAGTCCTGGCTTTGCGTGTCTATGAAGTGTGTGTGTGTGTGTGTGTGTGTGTGTGTGTGTGTGTGTGTGTGTGTATGCCTTTTCATGTATGTGAGAATAGGCATGCACGTAGGCCATGCATGTGGAAGTCAGAGGACAGCCTCTGATACAGTGTTCGTCTGCCACTGTGTACAAGCTAGCTGGACTGTAAACTTCTGGGAATTCTGCCTTCTCTCCCATCTCACTGTAGAAATGCTAGGATTATGTGTGGGTACAATAGCATCCAGCTTTATGTGAGTTCTGGGCATTTGAATTCCGGTCCTTTTGCTTGCTTGGCAAATGTGCTCTCCACCGAGGCATTTCCCTCACCCCATGCTGGCTTTAAAGAGATGCCAACAGAGCTCTCCCCTAGTACATCCATTGGGGTAGATAGATACACCTGGGCTGTTCTATGTGGGGATACTGGGCGGCGGGGCACAGCAAACACAAAGGCGCCATGTGACAGGTGTGGCTCTGCTAAGTACAGAACCAAGGCTCTGCTTTGATCTGGTGGCTCTAGGACAGCCCTGGCCACTGGGGGGTGAGACAGGGGGTGTGAGGGGGGAGATGGCAGGGTTTCTAAGACACCAAAGAGACATTGGAGCATGAGCATACAGCTTGGGAACAACCCAACAGGGCATGTGTCAGCGAGACACCATCCACTGTCATTCAGCTAAAAGCCAGAGTTCCCAGCAGTGCTCAGGACATCAGGATCCTGCAGCATCTGCTTGGGGGAGGGGCACTGGCTTATTCTTGGGCACTTGGATGTTCTGCAGAGGCCCAGGAATACCCATGCATGGGTGTCTGCTACAGGGACCCTAGATCTAGGACACTCAGATGGCCACACATACTCTGCTACTGGCATGTCCTTCCAGCTGCCTAGTCTACAAGAGCACCCAGTTTGTCCCCAGTTCCCAGCATAGTACCTTTCCCCAACTTCCAGGGTGCTGCCTTTCCCTCCAGGTTTTTGGCAGTAGCTTAGGGTCAGGCATGGTGAGGTCTTGTTGTTTAACCAGGGCTGCAATAGAAGAACTGCTTGTGGTGCAAAGCACATGCTAACTAACCTTCTACTCTTCTTTTTCTAGGGGGAGAGACTCCATCAGGTGCTACCTCTGGCAATTACCACTGCTCCTTATCATTGGTGTTTCTTTAAGCAGCTTCCTCTGGCTATCTCTGGCCTTGCTCACCCTGATTAAGACCAAACTCGTGAAGAGCATTTCACTCTGTGGGGCTGGACTAGAACCCAGGAAGCCAAGCCTACTGATGGCCCAGACTGGTGATATCAGCATAGTGCTAGTTACTTGCAGGTGAGGTGGGGAGCTATGCTCAGAACTCTCATTTACAAGTCTGTTTGTACCCATGCCCAAATGAGTAAGCACAGGATTCTGATCCCAACAGTGTGACATCTAATTACGTGCCCAAACAGCATTGGTTAAATGAGTCAGGGAAACCCATTAGAAAGAACAACCTCCTAGTGAACAAATGGAGAGTAGGTGCTGATGATTTGCATTCTTGAAGTGAGCCGTGGTAAGTGGTTACAGTGCATAGCAGACTGAGATAATAAGACCCATGATCCTACAGCGGCTACCACACTGACTGGGACTGAGCTGAAGGTCTGCTATAGCTTGACTGTGGTTTGTGGCCTCCACCCCTGAATGGTCTTATGTGGTAGAAGACTCGATTGCAAGATGCTTCTTGCTATTGGAGGCGACAGAAGTTGGAAACTTCAGCAGGAAGTCCTTAGTCAGTGGGTGCATACCCTCAGGAACTAGTTCTCACAGAGCTGTCTGATAATTCCCATGAAAGGACTGTTATAAAAATTTGAGTTTGAGTAAGGGTAGTGGTGTCACATGTCTTTAATCCCAGCACAAAAGAGGTAGATCTCTGAGTTCAAGGCCAGTCTGGCTACAGAGTGAGTTCCAGGGCAGTCAGGGTTACACAGAAAAAGCCTGTATCAAAAGAGAGAGAGAGGAAAAAAGAGGTAAACTGTTAGCTGTGTAGTGGTGCTGCACATCTTTAATCCTAGCACTCAGGAGGCAGAAACAGGCAGATCTCTGTGAGTTGCTCTACAAAGTGAGTTTTAGAACAACCATGGTGGTTACACAGAAAAACCCTGTCTGAAAACAAACAAACAGAAAGTTTGAGTTTGGTGTCACTGGTCACTCATCTCTCTCTGCTCCTGGCTCAAGGTGGTGAGTGTCCTGGTTTGCTTCCTGTCGCTATGATAAAGCAACGGCCAATGAGCACCTGGAGTTCAGGTGAAGAGAGAGAAGAGCAACTAGAGGAGCAAGAGGAGGGTCAGGAGCACAGTGGAGATGTCCACAGGGACAGCTGACCTGAGCTAATGGGAGCTCATCGACTCTGACTGACAGCTGGAAACCTACATGGTTCCAGCTAGGCCCTCTGAATGAGGGTTGCTCTAATCAAGCTGTTTGTAGGTCCCCTGACCATGGGACCAGGAAATATCCTGGTTACATGAACTGGCTTTTCAGAGCCCACACCCTATTGTGGGATGCCTTGCTCAGCCTTAATACATGAAGGAGGAGAAGATGAGTCCTGCCTTAGCTTGATATGTTAGTGTGTGTTGACTGCTCAAGAGAGGCCTTTATACCCTTTGAGGAGAGCATGGAGGGGGGAGGGGGAGGAGGGGAAGAAAGGGAGGGAGCAGAAACAGTGGAGGATATGTAAAAGTAATTTTAAAATATTAAAGAGAACAAAAGAAAAAGAAAGACAGGCAGAAAGAGAGAGAGAGAGAGAGAGAGAGAGAGAGAGAGAGAGAGAGAGAGAGAGAGAGAAAGAGAAAGGAAGAAAGAAAGAAAACACTGGCCAAAACAGCTTGGTGAGGAAAGGGCTTCTTTGGCTCACAGGTTATACAGTCCATCACTGAGGGAGCTCAGGAGCAGAAGCAGAGATCTTGGAGGACACTGCTTACTGGCTTTCTCTAGCTGCCATGCCTAGCTGTTTTCTTATACAACCCAGGACCACCTGCTTGGGAGTGGCACTACCCCCCATGTGAGTCTTCCCACATCAATATTTAATCAATATTTAATCCTACATGCATGTCCATGGACCAATGTGATGGAGGCCAGTCTTAAACTGATGTTCCCAATCCTCAGGTGACTAAAGTTTGCGTCAAGTTCCTGTTTTCCTGCTATGGCCTACATTAACATCTCTGCCCAGGGGCTGTGTCTACATGGCCACAGGACTAAAACTGAGATGAGACAGAAACTAACAGCTCAGTGAGACTGTTCTCACCAACGCTGTTGGCCACAAGGTTCTCAGCAGAACTGAGTAATGTAAGTACCATGTCCTGAACAAACATCCAGGACTATGTACAAAGTAAATCTTCCCCCTTTATAAGTTAACCACTTTGTAATAGCAAAGAATAGCCAGTTTTTAGAGTTTCCCAGTCAGTGTGATGGCCACTGCAGGTCCGTGGGCCTCAACTCATTTTGCTGTGCTAGGGCTCACTTCAAAAATGCAATCAATCTCAGTGCCCACTCTCCATCCGTTCACTAGGAGGTTCTTTTTTCTAATGAATATGTAGATTTCCATTTTCTCCTGACTCATTTAACCAGCACTGTCTGGGCATGTAATTAGATGTCATACTGCTGGGATCAGAATCCTGTGCTTACTCTTCTGGGCATGGGTACAAACAGACCCCAGGCATCCTGGGTTACAAGTCTAAGTACTGTTCCATTGATGGAGACCTGTTAACAGGACTCTAAACTGTCCTGGAACCCTTTAAGGAGGATGAGTCTGGGCAGGTTGCTGGAGAGAGACAAGTTCTTTATTCAGAAACCTTGGAAGCCATGTGACAGGAGTTGTAGGGTATGATCTTGCCCTCCACACTAGGGAATGGAGAAAGGGGTCACCTGTCTACCTCTCTCCACTCCTACCCCACATCAAGCCCAGTGCAGAAGCTTGGGGGAAGAGTCCTACCACCTCCCAAGACAGGAAGAAGAGCAGTGAGGAGGCCCAGGGAGCTCATGGTGTAGATGATGAGGGTGGCTGGTAGTAGAGACCAGATGCAGGAGGGAGGAGATGCTGCCAATAGAACCCAAGTTCAGATCATCTTGAACTTTTCCTTTTCCAGAGGAAACCTGAAGATGACCAAGGGACACCAGCAAGAGGTGATGTGATCAGTGACATCTTTATAGGGTACACAGAGAGGTTTTGCATCTTGAAAGTCTACCATGGAAGAACTGACTTTGAGTATCTGGTAAAAGAGAGATTATCATGTCTGTGGCCTCTGGGGTAGCACAGAGCAGGAAAAACAATTAATAGGGAGAAGGAGAAAAATGAGGAGGAAGGATGGAAGAAGAAAAAACACAAATGCAGAGAAGCAAAGGGGGGTGTGTGAATAAGGAGGGTGCAGATAAAGACGTGGGAACTGACACGGGAAACTGGGTGTCCTTGACAAGGAAAGTAGGGAAGTAGCTCCTGCGAGTGAGCTCCGTGACTAGCAAAGTGTCCTGAGCTACTGGTATTTGGGATGTTATCTTGTGATTTCATATGAAAAATGAAGTTCATGTATGGCAGAGGATGGGTTTTAGAGAGAAATTTTTTATAGCTGCATAGGTGAGAATTAAGAGGAGGTGCCTTTATAGTAGGGAGAAAATAGGGTACCATATAACTGCTCTTTAAAGAACTACAATAGGAACTGGGGTGAGGTATGGAAATGGTCTGGTCAGAGATCCAGGTACCTGCTCTCAGTCTTTGCGCTGTAGCCATGTGGACATAAGAAGGACACATGGATGAAGTAACGAGAAGGCTCTCTCTGCTGGCATTCTTCCAGCAAGGACACCCTTGAAGTGCTGTTTTGAGGGTTTACGTTAGTTACTTTTCTGTTGCTATGACAACACACCACAACCAAGGCAGTTTGTACAAGGAAGGGTTTATTTGGGCTATGGTTCCAGGTGGTCAGAATCTATCACCATCATGATGGGGAAGCAGGCAGGCATGGAAACTGGAACAGCAAATTCGCATCTCCATCTGCAAACAGGCAACAGCACCAGGTATTGAAACTTCAAAGTCCATCCTCCATGACATAGTTCCTCCAGCAAAACCATAACTCCTAAGCGTCCCCAAACAGTGCTACTACCTGGGAACTAAGCATTCAAATGCTAGAGTCTATGGGGGACATTTTTGTTCAAACCACCCCAAGATCCTGCTCTATCCTATTCTCATCAGAATAAAGATACAGAGTTAAAGAATGAAGGACTTCAGGCTCAGTGAGTAGGGGAAGAACACAAGGTACAGGTGTAAGGTTGGGTTGAGGCAAAGCGGGGTAGGGTAGAAGACTCAGTTAGGAGAATGAGGTAAAGGGGGTACAGGATTCAGGAAAGAGAAAAGTAAGTATGGGGAGGATCACCTTGGGGTACTGGGATGATAACTGAGATGAGGGGGTGCAGGAATGAGGGGTGAAAGAATGGAGGAGAGGCTTAGGAAGGAGAGACAAGGGTTAGAGGAGAGAGGGATGCAGAAATATCTCCTCTTAGAGCCTCAGTTAAATAAATGTCATGTTTGTGCAGAGTACTCTGCTCTGTGAACACCACCATCTGTGTGTGCTGCAGCCAGAGGTGGTCCTGGAGAGCCTTGCAGAGGGTCTTTCGGCTGTGTAGGGACATGCTAATGAGGATAGAAAAGTGAGTCCTTCTATCCCAGCTGCAATCTGCACCCACAACATTGGCGACTGTTTTATTCTATTGGCTCTGTCCTGGTTGTCATTAAAATCCCTACCACCTGCTGAGGCAGTACTTTCACGTGCTAACCAGGTCACCAGCCTCATTTTCTTAGTATTTTTTTCACATGCTTATCATGTCATCAGCTTTGTCTTCTAAACATTTTTTATGGGATTATCATATCATCAGTCTCATTTTCTTGGGAAAAAAAAAACAGTGGGCAGAGGTTAACTGTGGGCAAGGAGACAGCCTCCAGTTAGCAGATGTATGAGCAGCCTGAGAGATATCCTTCAGGAAACCCTGGTGAGTCCTGCACTGTGTGGGGATATAGCCTTTCCAGCTCCACCTGGACAGCTCAGCCCAATGTTTAGCCTTCTACAGCCCATCAGAATGATAAGAATGTGGCTCTAGGGATTCAGAATCCTAAAGGCTGTGGGCATCATAATCTGGGAGCAGGGAAAGGGCTTTTTGGTGTTTGGTTGAGTTCCAGGGATGCACCCTTCTAAATGCTACACTTTGATGTGGTATTTCCTCTGTTTTGGTCTTCCTAAAACTTCAACATAACAGAAGCCCTTTCCCAGCCAGCTATGCCACCTTCCCACCTGCTCTCCTGTCTATCTGCTCTGAGACCTGCTTCAGACATCTCACCTCTTCTGAACCCTTAGTCTGACCTTCATGCACCCCACAAGACCATCCTAGCAGCTCATGTCATTGTCCTGAAGAACGCCCATGCCCATTTAGTCCTGGTTGCTTTTCAATCAGATAGGCCTACATTCCATCACAAAGTGGCAGTATATGTCCCTGAAGGACTGAAGAAGTAGATGCAGTGACCTTCAGAGGCTTCGGGGAGAGAGAAATGGAGGGAAGATTAGCTCTACGGGTCAGGAAAGACAGTGCAGGAGGACTCTGTAGATGTAAACTCACATTGACACTGTGGTGGCATTTATGATCCCACCCACAGAGCACCTTCCCTTTAATAGGACAGGAGGCTGGGGAATGAAGGCTCACTTCACTGCCTGAGGTGCTCTCTGGCTCTGGGGCACTAACTGAACCCTCTGACTTTTGCCTGGACTCTTGGCTAAGATCACCCAATGTTGTATAAATGGCACCAGGGGCAAACACAGGGTTCTAACCACACACCCTTAGCTATTTCAATCAGTGTACTTAATACTCTTTGGTTTTGGGTATCCACAAATGTTAACCAGATAAACCACTCTCCAGAACACCATTTTCTTACTGATCTGTTTATCTACCAGACTCAGTGCAGACTACACAAAACAAATGTGAGAAAGCAGCTTGCCTTTTTTGATTTGTGGTTTTATTTTTTATTTTATTTTTTTAAATTTTATGTGAATTGGTGTTTTGTCTGCATGTATAACTGTGTAAGGGTGTCAGATCTTGGAATTATAGTTGTTAGCTATCATGTGGATGCTGGGAATCGAACTCAGTTCCTTCAGAAGATCAGTCAGTGCTCTTAACCGCTGAGCCATCTCTCCAGCCCCATTTTTATTTACTTTTCTTATTTTATCATCATCATCATCATCATTATTTTGCCTGAAAACAGAACTCTATTGTCCACAATGCCAGGGAAGCCAGGTTTTCAACAGACACTAGCTAAACCACCTAACATTTTGAGGTATACACTATGAGGCAACCTGCCAGGTCTCATGTCCATTGGGACTCATGTCATATATGTTTCACTAGAGCTGCACTTAAATGTGCTCAGGTCATTTAGGGAACAATGATGTCATCCAGTTGTCATACAGAACTCTCATCTTAAGCCAGCTGTCTGTTCTCCTCACTTTCCCTTGCCTCTTCCTGTTTCAGACATTTTAAAAAAGATTTACCTTATTTTTAGGAGTGTGTGTGTGTGTGTGTGTGTGTGTGTGTGTTTCAGAGGGGATGTTCATGGGAATGCAGGTGCCCACAGAAGCTAGAATAGTGCATCAAATCTTCTAGAGCTAAGTGTTAGAACTGGCTGTGGGCTACCTGATGTGGTTCTGGGAATGGAACTCAGGACCTCTGTGAAAGCAGTATGTGTTTTTAACCTGAGTCATTTCTCCAACCACTGTCACCAACAAATTACAAACTAGACCCTGGAAGCCACATTTATAATGTTCATGGTTCCCTGACTAATCACTCTCACTTGCCACATGGGTACTTAGCGTCTGGATCCATATGTGTACTGAGTGTGAATAAGTATGTGCATGTGAGTCAAGGCATATTATGTCAATGACCAGAATATGTGATATCCCCTTATCCTATATACAAGATGTGTGATCAGTAGACACATAGCTGGATCCATTAGTTGCAGGATGAACAGCTTTGGCTCCTCAGATTAAACACCAGAAAGGAGAGCCTGAAGAAAGAGGGCATTTACCACAACGGCATCTCAGTTAATTCAGTCCTGCCAGGGAATGGCAATTATCTCTGAAATCATTCTAACTTTCAAATTAGCGTTTTTATCAGAAAAAAAATTTAACCTTAGCTGAACTATTCAAAACACAGTTTAAGGGGCTGGAGAGATGGTTCAGTGGTTAAGAGCACCGTCTGCTCTTCCAGAGGACCTGGGTTCGATTCCCAGCACCCACATGGCAGCTAACAAAACACAGTTTAATTTTCCTTCATGACCTTTAGTTCTCCTGGTGAAAGCTGGGCTGTTCCATAGGGAATAATGAAGATGACTTAAATGTGACCAAAAGGCTCCAGGTGACTACATCTGTTGGCCTCACACGTTGGTTCTCATTTTAACGGCCAGCTAGAACTGTGTGACCACAGCAATTCACAAACATCCAGAAGGGTCAATTCTAACAAGGTGAGCCTCACCATAATCAATTGAATTGTTCTGGTACAGCTGACAGGCTATCAGTCTTGTAATCTATCAGTTAAGGTTTGCAGGAGCAGCAAGAGAGGCAGGAGCTGGGACCCAGGAGATGGGGGTGCTGTAGGGCTTCATTGGGAAGCAGCATCTTCCAGCTCTGGCTGGGTTTACATGTTATTGCTTCCAGGCCTGTAGCGGGAAACCTGAAGCTACCCAGGTAAACTCATGACGCCAAGGAAGCAGGGCACAGCAAGGCGTGGTCAGCTGGAAAGAGCCCTGGAGAAAAAAAGATCTGGGCCCCTTTTTGGACTGGTACACAGGCCATCCAGTATCTTGGAGTTTCTGCAGGACTCACCTCACTATAATGCACAAAGGACTCAAGGGGCAAACACTTGGTGCCTTGTTTGGGCCACCTTTGGGTTCCCATAAATGCCAGCCCTGGAGTACCCACAACAGGCAGCAATTCTTATCCATGGGAGCCCCAACATTGTCCTGTTCTGTGTGTAGCCCATGCCCACAAGGTGGAGAGCTGTCTCAGTTCTCAGCCCGAATCTCCCTTAGAATCTCAAGAATTAAGATACAATGCTGAGGTGACTGTCACCCTGAAGGGTACTGTAAGCCAGACAGTCATCGCTAATAAGAATGGGCAGTCGTTTAATTTGTGAAGTAGAGTGGATTATAGACTCGGTGTAGGAATTGGCACAGTTTCATGTCATCTTGCTGGATGCTGCATCAGCTCCTGACCTAGGTCACCCCCAGTTTGCAGAGGAAGAGACTGAGATCAAAGGAACTAAAGATCATCGTCATGTCTTCAAAAGTTCTGGAGCTTCTTAGCTTTCCTTCATTGCCCCCTGTCTCCTGGTAAATTTGACCCAACAAAGTTTCTGACCTCACTTCAGGAGAGAGGGGCTGGGAAATAGAAGCTGAACTGCAGCCTTAACCCCAAGACTGCAGAGGCAGAGGCAGGGAGATTGTTGTGAGAGACCCTGCCTTAAAAACACAAACAAAACCAAAACTGCAGTCTTTTTTTTTTTTTACTCTTGTAAGGATTTCCAAAGCTTGCATTCACCTGGAATGTAACAGTGTCAATCATCCCCCTGGGTGTGGCGATGCAAACATGGGCCCACCCACCCTTTTAATGAAAGGGTTCACACAAGCCCCAGCCCCTTTCCCTTTTCTCTCTGCTCCCTTCTGCCCCTATCCCTGCTCCCTGCTGTAATAAACTCTAGTGTGGTACTTCCGGTGTTGAGATTCCATTCACGAGACACGTGCAAAAAACTAACATTGGTGCCATGCTCGGCAGGGGCCCCACCCAGCCCTAAGCGGGCATAGGTGCTGGGGACCCCTGTTCCGACCCTCCACCGAAGACCACCTTCCATCTGCCTGGTCGCAGACTGTACGCGCACAACACGGGTGTTGATTGGTGAGTTTCCCCCTCGGTCAGCGTAAACGTGAACTAGTTTCACGGAGGATCAGCTTCCCGATCTTCATTTGGTCGTGATTTGTTCCTTTTCATTGGCAAACACTCCTGGCTTTTTTCCCTGCACTACAGTTTTGTCCAGGGACCTGCCCCTGTGGGAATTACACTGGCACCTTTCGTGGGCAGTTTTTTCCCCCCGGCAACGCCACGAACAGGTTGCAGGCGCGTGATTTTGGGGACTGACGAGTCCACTTTATCTCGCTGTATGTGAGTGTAATGTCCTGGCGCTCTCTCTTCTGTCTGATGGGGCTTTAGAGATTTATGCGTGGTTGGTTTGGGGCTCTGTCCGAGCAGCCTGCACGCGTCTGCTGATGAGCTAGTCCGCTGTGGGCCCGCTTCCTTGTGGATTCAGTTTGCAGGGGTGACAACTCTTGCTTGCTGGTTCCATATTCCCCTTAAGTTTCGGCATGGGAAATAAGCCAGCTAAACCCATACCTCCATCTTCACCCTTAGGGTACATGCTAGAGGCATTGGGACCTCTTAGCCTTATGCCCTATCTAGATACTACCAAGCTCATCCGTTATTGTACAAAGAAATGGCCCGGATATCCCCTAGACAGTGAACTAAAGTGGCCACCTAATGGCACCCTGGATCCTGATATTTTGCGGAAATTATCTATTTAATGCCAGCAACCAGGCGGATTGAAAGAGTTAAAAAAATTCCCCTATACACAAGCTTTCTCTTACTTAAGTTCTAAGCCTTCCCACCTAAGTTCTCCTGCTTGCCTGCTGTTAGCCACTTTCTCAGACCCTGATGATTCTCAACCCTTTCCTTTGTCTGAACTCTCCCAGGTTGCAAAGAAGTTAGGCTCTTACAGTTCGAATTCTACTGCCTTTACAATTTTAACCAATAATCTTTTACCTGAGGAGCGCAGGCGAGTTTGGGAGCAGGCCAGACTACATGCAGATGAGGTTTATCAAACAAATTTAGCACACCCCCCAGGAGCTGAGGCGGTTCCAGACGTAGATCCACACTGGAATTATAATGCACAAAGGGGAATTGTAGCCAGAGATAATTTTGTAAACTGCTTGCTGGCGGGTTTGCGTAAAGCTGCCCTGAAGCCAGTCAATTTTGAGAAACTGCAGGAGGTGATTCAAGATAAACAGGAAAATCCGTCCCAGTTTCTAGAGTGCTTTACAAATGCACTCTTGCAGTTCACAAATTTAGATTCAGAGAGCACTGAGGGCTGACAGCTTCTTTAGACCCATTTCTTTAATCAAAGCTACCCGGACATAAAGGCCAAGCTTAGATCACTTGAGAGGGGCCCACTAACTCCCCAAGCAGACAGTTCTGGCGCTTACATTCAAGGTGTACCACCAGAGGGATGAGAGAATTCGGCAGGAGAAATACCTCCTGCTGGCAGAGGCCATCAGGCCAGCCCCTCCACCACTGCCTCCCAGAGTGAGCTGACAGAAGCACTCAGAAAAGCACTGTGATGTTTGTTTCCACTGTGGCCATGTAGGCCTTTACTATCTACTGTCGTTCATGCCCAGATCCACGGAGGCCGTCCAGGTCATGTCCTAAGTGTTATAGACACCACTGGCCAGGCAGCTGCTGTCCTACATCAAAGGGTGGGGACACAGCAAGCTTGGATGAGGTGCATAATGTCCTGGGACTGGCCGAGGATGAATGATGGTGCCCAGGCCCTCTCGGTCCGGCAAACGTTATCACGTAGAGAGAGTCTAGGGTGGATATTGAGGTTTCTGGCCGGACCATTTCTTTCCTGGTGAACACTGGAGCTGCGCTCTCAGTTCTGCAGGAGTATTGGGATCCATCCACCCTTTCTTTCAGGCCTTACAATTGTCGGGGTAGGAAGCAAATCCATGTGACCTTATCAGACACTGCCGCTTAATTGCATTTTTAGAGAAATTCCTATTACTCAGTCATTTTATGCCAAGTTGTCCAACAGCTCTAATGAAAAGAGATTTCTAACAAAAATGGGAGCTTTCATTTCATTTAGTGATCACATTTGCCTAAACCCAGACTCGCCAGCCACTCCAACTGTTCTCTGCTCCTTTTACTATCCAATCAGCCTGTAAGTTCTACCTTGCTGACAATCTGCTTCCTCTCCTCCTCCATCACCTGCCTTCTCCCCTCACTCCAAAGTAGACGGGGCCATACAGAGTAATTCTGACAACTCCTTCCCACATTAGATTCATTTGTCTAATCTTAAACCTTTTATCCCCCCTCCTCAAAATAGCCAGATAGGAGACCCAAAATGTTAAAAAACCAGCTCCAAGCTTCCTTTGCAGCTGGCCAGAGCAGAAGCCAAGGTGGTAAACAAAGGGCCCCAGGCAGTCTGCTTGGAATCCAAGGTAAACAAAGGATCATTCAACTCAGCAGTTAAAGCAGCCACTCCCTGAAGATGCATTGCAGGTAAAACAAAGACCATTCCCCATCCCCCTGCAGGAGTCCAGGTAGGCAAAATACAAGACACCTTAATCCTTTCTCTTTACCAGACCTAGCAAGGATCCACAGACATTAATATGCAGGCAGCAGACAATAGAATCCCTTAGCAGAAGAAAATAACCATTCACACAACGCAGCTAACTCAAGGTTTACTCCCAAATTTCTTCCTTCCCTTCTTTCCCTTTAGCCTGTCACCCCCAAAGCTCTATCACTGCAGACAATAGAATCGCTTAGCAAAAGAAAAGAAACATTCACACAGTCATGTTTCTTTTCTTTTGCTAAGCTAACTCAAGGTTTACTTCCAAACTCCTTTCCCCTTAGTCACTCCCAAAGCTCTATCACTAACCCATATTTGTTTCCGAGCTCCAGGAAACAAACTTCCATGGCCCTATGATCCAAATCCTTCATTCTGCCAGCAAGATGAGCTAAAGACCTCTCCGTCCTTGTGTCAGCAGGAAGCAGCCAAGACCATGATGACCTATTTCCGCCCCCCCCCACACATCATAAACCCGGTTTTTATATATATGATCAAGGGTGGAAGGTAAGGATTTCCAAAGCTTGCATTCACCTAGAATGTAACAGTGTTAATCATCCCCCTGGGTGTGGCGATGCAAACATGGGCCCACCCACCCTTTTAATGAAAGGGTTCACACAAACCCCAGCCCCTTTCCCTTTTCTCTCTGCTCCCTTCTGCCCCTATCCCTGCTCCCTGCTGTAATAAACTCTAGTGTGGTACTTCCGGTGTTGAGATTCCATTCACGAGACACGTGCAAAAAACTAACACTCCTTCCTTCCTTTTCTCCCTCCCTTTCTTCCTTCCTTCCTTCCTTCTTTCTTTCTTTCTTTCTTTCTTTGTTTTCTTTCTCTCTTAAGTCAGTGTCACGGGTTGACAAAGCTTTTGAAGCATTTGGCCTCATTGTGAACCCACAATATGTTTCCATCACAGGGACCTCATATTAGCTAAGCCATTTCCCCACGAATCCTACACACCCAGTGTATGCTACACACCCAGTGACCCCCCCACACACACACACTGTAGCTGACCCTGAGGGTCAGCTCAGAAACAGCTTTGAAGTATGAGAATGGGCATGTGGCTTAAGCAAGGAAGGATTTTTGTTTCTGCTGTGGATAAAATAAAGTTGGAGCTAGGGTGGGAACGCCATCATGTGCTTAGGGAACAGCCATCTTTCTGAGATTTCTCTGGGTGAGACCTTGTGGCAAAGGTCATTCAGTCTCCTCTGCAGCCAGAGGAAGCAGCAGGAAGGGTCCATTTAAAAAGACAAAAGCAAACAAACCCTGTAATTTCACTGGGTGCAGCAAATACAAGTTCAGGGAGAATCTCCCTCATCTAAAATGCTCAAGAGTGCTTGGGAGTTTTTAGATTTGGAAATATTTGCATAATCTTTATTGGTAGAGCATTACTAATCTGAAATACTCCCAGATCTGACACCCTCTGTCATACTGTGAAGGCCTGGCATTTGGAGGCACTTCAGACAGTCAGCCAAAGGATGCTAATCCATATATAGAATATGGAATGAGGGAAAAGGCAAGTGTGAGTACTCAAAAAAAAAAAAAAAACCCTAAGATTCAAAACTTCTGAAAGCAACTTAACCCTTTAAGGATAACTTTGGAAATAGGGACAGGATAGCTCTAGGAACAGTGTGTCCAGGCTTGGATGCAGAGCTGGTGGCCATGGTCAGCCTCTGTAGTTGATACAGTAGGGGCTTTAGGGACTCCTCTCGCTGAATGCATACCCCAATGTTCTCTGTAGTAATTGGAAATTTACAAGCCCCACTCAGTGGTCAGCTTCACCAACAATACAACAGGCTGAGACACTTCGCCTCTTTTCAGTGATAGACATTGTCTTCATTCATTTTCCTTTGCTATGTACAAATACTAGAGGTTAACTGTGCTAACAATTCTGAAAGCTGAGAAATCCAAGAGTGTGGTTCCCATGTCTGTGAGGTGTTTGATGATCATAAAGGACATCACATGGTGAGACAGAGTAAGCGTGCTAGCCTAGGTGTCTCTTCCTCCTGGTAAAATCAGTGCTGCCATCGTGGGACCCCTACCCTCATGAATCATCTCCCAAGGCATCTTCTTCTGAGCACATCAATAAATGGACTTAAAAGGTAAATTTCCAATGCACAAACTTGGGGACATCTCTAGACTTCAGCAGATATGTTCCTAGCAGTCTTGAGTCAGCAGGCTGCAGCAGGTGATGGTTCTCTATGATAGAGTTGACACACACACACACACACACACACACACACACACACACGCACGCACACTGGGATCCTGACTTGGAAATCAAACAGTTGATAACTATATTAGGAAATGTCCTTGTTTTTGTGACAAAATACCTGGCAAAAGCAACTTAAGGAAGTAGAAGTTTGTTTGGGTTCATGGCTTGACTGTACAGCCCATCATCACAGAGAAAGCATGAGGCAGCAGCATGAGGGCATGTTTACATTGTCCCTCGAGGAGCAGACAAACATGCTGGTTCTCATTTCTCTAGCCCATTGAGTGCTGTTGCCTACAGTTATGGTGAGTCTCTACATTTCCGTGAACCCAGCCTATAAGCTTCCTCAGATTCATGCCAAGAAGTTTGTCTTCCAGGGATTCCACTTTGTGTCAAGTTGATAATCAATATTTGCTATCATGGATCCCTTGAACGCTATCTGTCGATACGTTGGAAGCTAAGATCCAAGAATTTCATCAAACCTATTGGTGAGTAGAACATTGCCCATCTAGACAGAGGAGCAGAGGAGGCTCTCCTCGAACCAGCTTGCCAGGCTGCACCCCTGTAGATGGCCTCTTTTTTTTTTTTTAAAGATTTATTTATTTTTCATGTATACGGTATACAGAAGAGGGCAGCAGATGTTATTCTAGATGGTTGTGAGCCACCATGTGGTTGCTGGGAATTGAACTCAGGACTTCTGGAAGAACCGTTGGTGCTCTTAACCTCTGAGCCATATAGGTAACCCTGGAGACATGAAAAGCAGATGGTGAAGTGGAGAGTTCTTACACTGAAACTTGTAACAGGGAAGTTTCTGAAGACAAGGCCTTTAGAAATTCCCTTCTTACCAACCATTGTTCTCAGGGGTTGGTCTTGGTCCAAGCCAAGGACACTTCAAGGCAGAATGCTATCTTGGCCCATGCTTTCACAAAACAACTCTAACTCATGTGTAGTTGAATTAATTTCTAGATTGCTTATGATACTCAACATGATGTGAGCCCTATATAAATGCTTTGTAAATGGTTGCTTAGGAAATGATAGAAACAGAGAAAAAGCCTGTGGCTTGGTATAGACCCAGGTGGTTTTTTTTATTTGTTTGTTTAGGGGTCTTGGGGGATATTTTCAATTTACAGTTGGTTAAATATCTGGGTGTGGACTGTGGGAGACTGGCTGTATTTCACTAGGGACATTATATTTCACCAAGGATAATTCAAAGTTGCAGTGTCCACTTTGGATAACTCTTGATGTAGACAATATTATTATTGGGGATAGTATCTTAAAAAAACAAACAGAAAGAAGAAATTTGTCAATCCACTGGTATATCTTACTCTCTTGATATGAGAAAACTTCTAAACTCAGTTCAGAGTCTATTTGCTGAAAAAATTTTCTAAGATTCAGTCAAAGAAGAAAGCTTTCTGTGATGAGATTTCATCCATACAACTTTGATGAAAGTGGGCCAACTGCCATGACTCAACATAGAACCCAGGATTAACAAATGCTTGGAAGCAAAAGTGGACTAGGAATTCCTAACAGGGATATGGGCTGTTACAAATAATAATAAAAAACCCTGAAAGTTAATATATCATCTAAATGCATGCTATCATGGAGGTCTTCTGGGAACTCACTATGTAGACCAGGTCCCCAAACTCCCAGAGAACAGCCTACCTCTGCCTCCTGAGTGCTCAGCTTGAAGTTGTGTGCCACGATGTCTGGCTGTGGGAGGCTTTTAAAATTCAGGAAGTAAACCATTCACAAATCTAAGGGAAGTTCCTGAAGTATACAGGATTCATGATTCCTCCCCAGGGTTACATAAACAGTAAAGACTGCTGAGGAAAAGAGACTGTCTGACCTATCAAGCTGACTAAAAATTGATCAGGAAGCTTCAAGATTGTAACTTCCGTGAGTCATTCTCACTCCTGATGGGCTTTTTAGTGCTCCAGATACCTAAGTTATCTATGTTTCTGACTCACTAAGGTAGACCTGAGAGATTATATACACCTTGGTCTATAATCAGTTCTTATCTGGGATGAATAGATTTTTTTTTCCCATGTTTATCAGAAAGTCTCACAACAACAAATCATGGAGGGGTGTGGAAATAGAAAATTCCAAGGGATTCTGAATGGGCTCCTAGGCATCTGCAGTCAGCTTTCTTTCATCTTCTCCATCTCTTAAAAACTGATTATAACAAATTGTATTTTCTGAAAATGGCCACTATGATAGCTCTAGTTCAAGAGTGATTTTCTTGAATCTTTTTATTTCCCTCATTGAAAGCTAGAGTTTGTCTACTTTCCCTAAATGTAGATGGGGCTTTGTAGTCAATCAATGATCTGTTGAATGACTGCTGCTATGTGACTTTCAGAGCTGAGTTAGATCAGGCAATATAGCTATCACCTAGCCAACAACATTAGCCTACTTCCTGTTACGACAAGAATTATCTGAGGTGAGTAGCACAAAAGAAGAGAGTCACACAAACTTCCTTCAACAAAATTTAATTTCCCATAAACAAAATTTAGTTTATGTTTCTGGAAGTATAAGAACATCACACTGCTGTTGGCTTTTGATGAGGACATTGTAGCAGACGGCATCATGGATACATATGCAGAAGGGGGATCATGGTGGTAAAAAAAAAAGTTAGATAATGACTCAGGTGTCTGGTTCATTCTTTTATAACAACTCTCTGTTTCAAGGACTGATTCAGGATGCCATGGAAACTACCTTAATTCCTCCAAGGAGAGTACCCACCCCAACCTAAACAAATCCCACTAGATTGTGCCCCCTGAAAACCTCACATTGTGTTTTAAGACTCTCATTCTTGTGAATTGATTTAAACTGTATCTGGAAGATTCTGTCTCAGATCTCATCGAATGAGCCTCTGAGCATGCCACAGGAAATGTCTTACTGATGCTGAAGCTATCCATTCTGGTAAACTTTGTAGTTTTTTGGGCATAAGTTTGTTTAGGACTCTTTTTAGGGATTCTGAATGTCTACATTTTCACTTTTAAAACTGTTACTTTGTTATCTGAGATCTCAAGGCTATGAGGATGGTCAACTCTCCAGCAAGTTGCTAATCATTTCCTTTGTGATCATGTAAGTCAGTCTCATCCCAGTCACTTTCCTTGCTTGGCATCATGCAGCTGTTCACAAGGAAAAGCTACAATGTTTTTCATAGAGCTCAGGAAGAGGAGAAAGGAAAAACTGGAAAAGGGCTGCTTCTTAAAAAAAAAAAAAAGTTTTGTACAGAAATACCACTGGCCCTAAGAAAAGGCCATACAGCTACAAAGCTGGCCATGTCAGCAAATGAAATTGGAACACAAACATAAGGGGGATGTGCCTTCTAGTGACCAGAACTGGAACTGCTCCCAGCTACAGCCACAGAGAAGATCCTGGAAGGACTCCCATTCCTAATGGGTCATTGCCACCACAGTGACCTGGTAGTGGCACTTCCAGGAAGCTTGCATTTAGTAAATTATCTGAAGTAAAGTTTGATCCCTGGGATTTTTTCCTTTGAGAGAGGATTTGTCTATGCATAGTCTGGTCTGAAATATACTATGTGATCCAGGCTATCTTCAAAATCCCTGCAATATATAGTCCCTGCTCAGCCTCTCAAGTGCCAGGATGACAGGCATGAGGCAGAGATAGTTTATGACTTCTAGATCTGGCATGTTGGCTAGCTAGTGCAGACATGAAGTGCAGAACTAATGTTTCCAAACCAACGTTAGGCAAGGCTCCTTCTGAACTACATTCATATTTTCTCTTCTATTCTGTAACCAATCAAAAATACTTATCACAAAGAAGTACATTTTTAAACACTTCTATTGTGTCAATGATCCATTAGAATGGAGGGATGTGCTGAAAAAAAAAATTCAAAATGTTACTTCTGTAAGCAAGCTGTGATAATTATACAAGACATTTCAACACAGGAAACATACAAAAAGCTGTTCTGGATTTAATGTGGTCTGAAATTTTATTAATTTTCAGTACTCTTGCAACTGTTTCTATCACTGACAGAATCCAACATGGCAAACTACTCCTCTATGGACAGAATCTAACTTACAGGCAGTGAAGGCCTATGGGAGTAATCCCACCCCACGCCCTGATGGCTGAAGCTGAAGGGCTCAAAGGTGGGAGATGAAGGGGCACACTGTGACAGGCAGGACTTCTCAACAGGGGACTTTTCACCATCTTTTTTTTCTCGCTTTAAGATTAACTTTCTTCACAGGGAAAATAAAAGGATGTCAGGCAAATAAAAAAAATTCTAAGTTGTGGTTCAGTGTTCCATTTCTTTATTTTACCTTCATCAAGGCAAGCCAAGTACAGATGCTGTACATTAAAAACATAAATACGCCTCTCACATCACATCCACACAAAAGACTTATTCTATATGCTGCTGTCTGAAGCACGTAACCATGGTTAAATGTACAAAGAGCCATCCGCTGGTCCCACATAGCCAACTCCAATCAGCAAGACATCTATTAGTGTCCATATTCCCAGGCCACCGAAGCTGAAGAGCTTGCCAAGGCCTTCGCGCCACTGGCCCAGGTAGAAGCGATCTGCTCCAAATCCCCCAAGGGTGATGCTGCAAAAGAAAAACCAGAATGCCCCTTTCTCCATAAGTGCAATTGGATAGTTACCACCAAAGTAATAAAGGGTGGGAGAGAATCTAATCCCCATGACTATGCATTTTCAACATCAAATAAAAGACAAGAAGACTGCCAGGGATCAACAAAGAAGTCAGCATGAGATGGATTCTTGGTAGCAGGGGAAAATCAGGAAACACACAATTTTAGCTCTACTGAAATCTAATGTTTTCTCACTGCAGGAACCCAGGTTGCAGAGTGCTGGTGTAGAGTCAGGAACTGAGTTTTGAGGAACCTGCCATACCGGGCAACCCAGATCAAGTCATCTAGTCTTAGCTACTTTTCTCTAAAGATGTAGTGCTGAATGATTCTTGAAGTCCCTTTAAATTCTAAGCTCTAACAAGTGGGGATACAATGAAAACGCCCAATGTATACAGTGCAAAGTAAAGGAGCCCATGGACCAGCTCCATCAGGTTCCCACCCATGGTCTGTTGGTGCCCCACACCCTCCCCCAGAGCAAAGCAGTCTGAATCCAAAGGAAGGTTCTGCATCTCAGCCAACTGAATGAAAATACTTCAGAGAAAAGAACCTGTACTGTTCCCTGAACAACAATGGAAGCATTTACACTGGAAAGCACCTGGCTTCTCCAGATGGAAGGTGAAGGGATGGGCTGTGTGTGGTCTGTCTGAGCAGTCGATATTTGATAATAAAGACTTGAGTGCCATGATTTTGAAATCTGAGGGAGCTGTGGAATCAATGGTATTTTGGAGCAAACCCACAGACATATTCTCCTTAGAGTGAATGATCTAAATAATCCATGTTGAGCTATGAGAAAAAAAGCTTTCATAATTTAGTATGTGATGTAAAATGTTGATAATGTAAGTGATCCCAGGTGAGGGGTGTCACAGGAACTCTCAATCACCTTTGCAATTTTCTGTCAGACTAAATTATTTTAAATTAAGATGGTTTGTTTCAGCAGGCCTGACTGCTCATACTGTAATACCATACTGTAATCACAATGGTCTCACAAGTGGGACCATTGTGAGTCTGAGGCCTACCTGGATGACATAGTAAGTTCCAGGCCAGCCAGAACTACATTGTTTGTCTTGGGCTGTTGAGACGGCCCAGTAGGTCGAGAGCTTGCTTCAAAGGCTTGGTGACCTGAGTCTCATCCCCAGAACCTAAGCAGAAGGGGAGGAGAAAACTGACCCACAGGATTGCCCTCTGGCCTCCACATGTGTGCTGTGCAAACACTCATACAAAAATGTTTAAATTATATTGTTTTCTTTAAAATAAAGGAAACAATTTAATTTTTTCTTCGTTTTCAGTATTTCTTTTTTTCTTAGTTTTCAGTTTGAGCACATTTCTACTCTTTACAGTACATTACTTACAATATACATTACAGACTGTTTCAGTCTAAAGTATTTGAGTGACTTGGGTGGGTTCAGGCTGTGAAACCCTGGCTGTCTCTAAGTCACACCTGGGGAGTAGGGAGGGAGAGGGGCTAACACTGCTCAACTCCACAGAGCTCCACCTAATGTCCTGCTGCTGTCTCCTGGCATCTAGCTACCATGAGCAGGAGGCTCAGCTGAAGACAAGCCTGGCTGAGTATAATGTGCACAAATCCCACAGGCCCCAAAGAGACCCCAGGAGCATACCTCAGAGCCAGAGCAGTTGACCACTTATAGCCTCCCGTCCAGTTGCAGTACAGCAGTTTTGGGAAAGTTCGGTTACCTTACGAGGGGGAGAAATATTTTAATTAAAATATGGGCACATAAAATACTACTGTCACCAAAACTTACCTATGAATAATACTCTTTTAATTTAGAGCTTGAAAAAGTTGAAGTCTCTTTACAAAAACATTTACCATGTCGAACAGCATAAAACAAAATCCTTGTCATTTAATGAACAGACAGATGCAGGGCCTATATTAGTTAACTCTGACTAACCATGTGGAGAGAAACATAAAACTGAATCTACCTTATACCATCTACCAAATGAATTCCAGAACTATAGATCAAATATGAAAAGCCAAATTTGGATTTTTAAAAGAAAATGCTTTTCTTTTTATGGTCCCAGAATAGGAAACCAATAAAAACACACAATAAAGGGGCTGATTCTGAAAGTAACTTCTGACTCTAAGTGCATTCTAGAAGTTCTGTCCATGAGGGACAGAGAGAATGGCTACAGGGATAAAGTGTATGCATGTACGCATGAGAATCAGAGTTTGCGTCTCCAGATCTCACCAAAAAAGCTAGGCAGACATACAATCATGAGGAGGCAAGGACAGGAAAAGCTTCCCCTGCTCCCCCAGCTGACTAGCCAGAGCTGGGATCGGTATCCTCCAAGCTAAGAAAGGTGCCAACCCCAATTCCAGGCCTCTATGTGCCCCTCCCCCCCACACACACACAATGTCCTGTTCATTATTAAAGATCTTCCAAAGAAAACAGTTCACAACCTGGGAAAGGACCTTAGGACTATGGAAGGCTGCTAAAAGCAATGTAAATAAAGCCTAGCAACTGTCAGTAGGAGACAGCAAGCACTAGAGAAGTGCTAGTTTATTCAGAGCAGTATGTACTATACATTGCTGGGAACGTGAGTGGTAGCTGCCACTCTGGAAGACAAAGTTACAGGTAGACACTCTCCTGAAATGACATAGGGAATGAAGATGAGTAACCTCTGTGAAGACGGAGCAAGAGGAAGAAAACAAGCAACATTTTCAGGTAGATAAACACACCATCAGTACTGACTGGAGAGTTCAATTGTTTCAGACCTGAGATAGTTGGCTCTCAGCTCCCTCAAACTCTGCTCCTTACCCAAGCAATGAATGTGGTCTCGCACCGTGCAGTTAGCTAAATAGCGCTGCCGAGGACAGGCCACTGTCATGCAGCTGGTGTTATTGGTACACTCATAGTCTGTTTCAGGAAGCTGCCAGCAGAACCTGCAAGTCATGTTGATGATGAAGTTCCTCTGGGGTTTGAGGTCTTGGTCCTAAGGCCCAAAGCACAAAGTGAATTGACTACAGTACAACAAGTTGTTACATCAATAGGCCAGTCATATGACACTACATTTCTAAAACATGTATATTTAGGACTTAGTAGTAAGTAAAGGCTCTTAAGCAGCATCAAAGGGGAAAAAATCTATACAGTTTACCTAAAGAAAAAAGGCTATGGATTGGGCATGGTGGTGCTTGTTTTTAAACCCAATACCTGGAAGGCAGAGGCAGGTGGTTCTCTGAGTTCAAGGCCTGCCTAGTCTGCATAGGGATGCCCAGTAGGTTCTGGAGCTTGCTTCAAAGGCCTGGTGACCTGAGTCTCATCCCCAGAACCAAAGTTACAGAGTGAGATCCTCCCTTCTTGAAAAAAGAAGGAAGGAAAGAAAGGAAGGAAGAAAAAGGGCAATGGTAGCTCATACCTTTAATGCCAACACCTCGAAGGCAGGCATATATCTGAGTTTAAGGCCAGCCTGGCCTATGTAGTGAGTTCCAGGACAAGTAAGGCTACACAGAGAAACTCTGTCACATAAAACCAAAACCAGTTATTTGAAAGTGGTATTTCATCACTTTTGTTTAACTTTTAAATAATATATATCTATCTTTTTATAACATATAAAAAGAGGCTGGAGACTGGCTAAGTGGTTAAGAACAATGACTGCAGACAGGGTCCCGGTGCTGAGAGCAGGGACAATTTATCTCCAACCATCACTCCTCTCCAGTGGAGCCTCCCTGGGCATATGAACTGTGTTTCAGGGTAGGCTCCATGACAGTAGGTAGGTGATGGCCAACACAAAACCACAAACTGATCAATAGGATTTCTGTAGCCTTTCTGTCTCAAATAGCTTTGTTTGGGCATTTTTTTGTCTTACTGGTCTTTTGCTTGTATATTCTGGTTTCCAATTTTGTATATGTGCATTTTATTTGAGAGAAAGAGAGAGGAGAGAGACACACAGAGACAGATTATGTGTGTTTATTAGTTTCTTGGATTTCTATTTGCTTGTTTTTTAAAGAGAGGAAAAAAAGTGTGGAGTTGGGTGGATACTGAGGTGGGAAAGATCTGAGAGAGGGGAAAAGTATGATCAGAATACATTATAAGAAAAAAAATTGTCAATTAAAAAAGGACTCTTCCCCCCCCCAAGAAAAAGAACACTGTTCTTCTATAGAAGTCAGGTTTCCTTCTCAGCCCCCACATGGCAGCTCACAACCATCTCTAATTCCCATTCTAGAAGATCATGTCCTCTTCTGGCCTACAAGGGCACCAGAGGCATTTGGCTGCAAATATATGCATGTAGACAAAACATCCATACACCGAAAGGGGGGGGTTGAAGAAAGGAGAGGAGGAAGAAAAAGAGGAGGAGGAGGAGCTGTGCACTTCAGCACCTCAGGACTTAGAAGAAACCTATGACAGGCAGAGCTTTGAATTACTGCCATCATGTAGCTCTTAGTTGGACTGCATTCTGGTAGATGTGTCAAGTGTTCAAGAAGCATAATTAACACCCCAAAGGGACTGAGCCAGGAGAGAGTAAATGCAATGGCCACACATGTGCTTTACTTACATAAGGACCTCAACAATAATCACCCAACCATCCTGTCTACCTGGTAGGTTACTACCTAATTTTCCCAGAGAGCTACTAGGTATCCCATGTAATTACTCAATCCATCTTTACCTACTAGGAATGAGACAGGATAGAAAGAAGGAAAACTTAGGGGCACATGGGGAGGGACCAAAGCCCTTGCTCTGGGATCTAGCTTATGTTTCCTGCAGGGCGACAGTTAAAAATCTCAAGTCAGCTCATAAACCAAAATTGTCCACAGGGGTGATGCCTCCTTTCCTAGGACATGACCAAGTACTCATCCAGGCCAGAACGTTTGGAGCCCTGATTGCACCTGTATTAGGATCCCTCTTCATCCCCAGCTCTAAACAGCATATTCCACGAAACCACTGCACAATTTCATTTCAAAGGCTATGCTTTAGGAAAAGTAAAGCAGATCATACTTTTCATTTAAATTTTAAACCAGGAGAATCTTTAAATCTTGTAAATGACAGCCTTTAAACAATGTAACTTAGAAAGTCATATAATCATATACACAGCCACTGGGAAGACACCTATGTGCCACTCTTAAACCACTAGCCTGCCTTGGAGTCTGTAGTGTCCTTTCTTTAACTCTCTCTTCCTCTCAACACCCATTCTGAATTCTAAAGTGCACACATCATGTCTCTAATAAACTTGGCTTCGTCCTGACTTGGCCTAAAACTCTTCTCTGTGGGTTAATCACGGATATGGCTTTATCTAAGTGGGAGGTCCAAAGGGGCGCTGGCCACAGTGCTATGCTGCATCCCACCACTGACAAGACTGAAAAGCCTTGTGCAAGTTCACCTGTGGAAAAAGACATTACCATCCATCCCTGTGTACCCCAGTTCTCACTAGTGAGAACACAGCTCATGAAGGACTTGAGCTAATGAACTGACACCTTCTAATCCCAGTAAGCAACACTGCTGCCCAACAAGCAGCCTATTAACATTATAACTGAAGCAGAGGCAACCTGGGATGGAAGGGAGTGGAAGACTGTATTTATAGTTACGTTTACTTCAGTGTATGTGACTTGTGACCTGCATGTGGAGGACAGAGACTGACATCAGCATCTTTCCTATAGCTCTCTACTGAACCTTCGTTCCAAATATAGGTCCTTAGGCTTACACAACAATTGCTTTACTGACTAAGCCATCTCTCCAGTCATAGATTCAGCTAGCAGGGCAGAATGGCCAGCCCTTAAGATCCTCTTGTATCTGCTTCTCCAGCACTGGGATTACAGGCACATACAGCAATGTCTAGAGGTTTACACTGGTGCAAGGGGTCCAAACTCCAGTCTTCATCCTTGCACAGCAAGTACCCTAAAACTGAGCTATCTTCTCAGCCTAAGACTTTCATTTTTGGGGGAAAAAAATGGCAGTGGGTCAAGGGTTGTTGAGGACAGGGCCTCATGTATACTAAGCATGTGTTCTACCACTGAGATATAGTCCTAGAACCAAATGCATGATTTAAAAAATACTTTCCAGTTGTAAAAGACCATAATCAAATCATTTCCGGAAATATCTCTGTACACATCTGACCAGGGTAAGCTATGTTTTAACGCTTATACTCCATGCAGTTGGAATAAGTAAACTGCAATACTTACAATGCAGGTAACAGAAGGTTTCACTGTACAGTCAAAAGTGACAGGCTTCCCATAAGTACAGGAGAAATTGGTCGCACAGTCTATACAGTCTGCAGGAAGGCGGCTACATAGACCATTGCTTGGACACTTCATCATGTAAGGGGGAATTTCAGTACTTTCTGTGAGGTGAGAGAGCAGCTTATTCTCTATGAACAGTGATCAGAAAGAACAGTGAAAGACAGTGGAGAGACCATCCATTAGCAATGACACAGGTATGGGAATGCAAACAGCATGGGGTTGGCGTCTGGGGCACCTGCCATCTCAGAGGGATTCTGTTACCAGCTATGACCTGGTAACCTGTGTGACTTTAGTAAAAAGCATTTCATCCCTGCCTCCCAAGTGGCTATGAAAACTGAAAGTGTAAAGTGTTGGGTCAAGTTAAAGACTCAGTAGCTACATGTAGGCCCAGAAGAAAAACTAAAGCTTCTGGGGCTGGAGAGATGGCTCAGTGGTTAAGAGCACTGTCTGCTCTTCCAGAGGACTAGGGTTCGATTCCCAGCACCCACATGGCAGCTCACAACTGTCTGTAGTTCCAGTTCCAGGCAAAACACCAAGGCAAATAAATAAAATAAAGTTGTTTTTTTAAAAAAAAAAAAAAAAAAAAAAAAAAAAAAAAAAAAAAAAAAAAAAAAAAAAAAAAAAAAAAAAAAAAAAAAAAAAAAAAAAAAAAAAAAAAAAAGAAAAACTAAAGCTTCGACAAAGCAGAGTCTGTGCAAAATCCCAGAGGGAGCATTTGACAGAAATGGAACCAACTGTCTTCAAATCCAATCCAGTGTCCTTTCCATCAAATTCATTGGTAGAAAAATGAAGCCAATGACACCCAATTCTAGAAAACAGTTTTTAGTACGTATGCCCAAATATGAATAGGTGAAATACCTCTGCCAGTTTCAAGTCCAAGTTACTAAAAGAGTGGAACTCCAGAGAGATTACTCTATAGAGCCAGCATCCGTTTGAATTCTTGAAAACTGGCCTATAAAATATCATTTCCCCCTATTGTTCCTATCTCCATGTGGCCCGAGGCTGAACGGTTAAAATCACAAAACTAAAATGGCCATAGGTTACGCAGGGGCCTAAAATACGGGTAATTTCCTCAAGCTTCCAACAGTCAGACCCCATACAGATTATATTCTAGGTATTTATCTCTCGTTAGGGAGGCATTGTAGACTTTTCTTTCTTTTCTTTTTTTTTTTTAATTCAAGGGAAAACAACAGTGGTTAAGGAACTGGAAGACAGTAGAAAATAATAGAAATGAGTGTGGCAGGATGAAGAGGCAGATTCAAAAAGGGATCAAATATCAAAAAGGGTCTACAGATGACTACTTGTCCTTAATTTACATATCTAAACAACACATCAAATAGTTAAAAAGTTGACTTCATATACTAAAGAAATGTTTATCGAAAACAGAAAGGGGGGGAACCTACTCGATAGAAATATGCACATTTACTAGAATAGAAAATGTCTAGTACCTGCTGCCCTGGGAACTACAGTGAATGTGCGTGTTGGGCCCGGATCCTTTATTGACTGAGCCAGCGGCTGCGAATGCTCTAAATTTAAGGATCCTACAATTAGAGAAACACGTTATCCTGGAATATAGTGCCTTTGGTTCGTGTGCTTAACAGGTAGGGGCTGAGCAGGGAGGATATGGTTCATGAAACAGAAACAAACTGGGTCGACTCGGGTTCTGGGCTCCCGCCGCTAGGGAACACCGGGCTTTCCGGCCCGGCTGGAGCGCGGAGCGGCCTCGGCCAGGAGGGCTGCGGCGCCCAATCGTCTGTGGCCGACCTCCCGCGGTTCCTGAGGCTCTCGTGCCACCAGCTCGCCCGGTGCGGCCCCCGGCCTTGAACTCACCATCGCCCGACAGAATGTAGCAGTGGGAAAGGAAGAGCAGCACGCGGGAAAGGCGTCGGACAGACCGCAGCGGCTCCGGTGCAGCCTCCATCTTGGCGGTGCGCACTCGCACTTCTGGGCCAGGAGGCAGGGCTGCGGAGGAGAGCGGGGGGGGGGGGGGGGGGGGGGGGGGGGGGGGGGGGGGGGGGGGGGGGGGGGGGGGGCGTGTCCGGGCGCGGCGCGCAGGCGTACTGACGCTGGGCTCAGAGGCCCGCCGCTCAGGTTCCCAGCACCGATGTTGGGTGGGGCTCTCTCATCTGAGGCAACCAGAGTGCTGTTGGCCAGGGGAACGGCAGTAGGTGGCTTGGACCTAAATCGCCCTCACGCCCCTTAAGAAGCTTCCCTCTTTTTCATCTGGGAGAGGGCAGTGATGATGTTAGCCCATTTTATTTCGGCTGACCCATGAAGTTAGGGAAATAGCTCCAAGAGGGACAGGTGACTGGGGTCCCAGGTCTTAGGTTTCAGTCTAACTTTGGGGGAACCCGCGGTTCTTACAGTTCCTCTGAGACTGAGAAAAGCAAGTCAGGGGCCTGGGACTAGAGCCAAGTGTAAGGGATTTTCACATAAGAGGAGAATCCCAGCCCTGCCTGGAGATCTGCCAAGAGAGATCACCAACCTTTAGGATGGGAGCTGCTCTCAGCGACCTGCACTGTTTCCATCATGCATATCTCAGGAAACATGCTGTTGATAGTCTCTCTTCTCTATGCCTCTATTTTATTGACATGCACTTTAGGATCCTCAAACTCCCCATCCCCCCACTTGCACATCTGAGAAGTGAAAAAGTACATGAAATGGTGTCTGGCACTATTACTTGAAGTAAATGTTAGCTTTCAAAATTGTCACAATGTGCACTCTACACCATCACACTGGTCCCATCTGTGACACTAACTGATGCTTCATTCTTCATGGTCCCAGGAAGATAAGTGATTAATATGTCAAAGACAGATTTCTTTCTGGATCTAATTTAAATTCTGCAGCACCTACTGAAATACATCTGTGACTAAATTCTCTTTGGCATAAAGCTATTAGGTTCCAAGACAGTAAGGTTTAGAACCTAATTAAATCCTTCCAGTTAAAATCAGAAATATAGGAGCTGGAGTGTCGATTTAGCAGTCAAGAGCACTGGCTACTATTCTAGAGGACCTAGGTTCAATTTCCCACACCCACATGTCAGCTCATAACCATCCATAACTGCAGTTCCAGGGACCGGACACTCCTGGAGTGCATAGACATACAGACAGACAAAACAGCCATATACACAAAATAATAAAAATGTTTTTAAAAGTATCAGAAATACAGTCCAGAGGCACAGACAGGCAAATCTCTGAGTTCCATATCAGCCAGGACTACATAGCTGAGACCTTGTCTCATTAAAAGGAAAAAAAAAAAAGTCAGAAGAACACTTGATTCAGCAAATAAGTGAAACACCCCATGAAAGCTGTAATTCAACCCTAAGAAAGCAATCTAGCATGGCATATACATTGTAGAGGTTCTAGAAACACCATGTGATGCATTTTATTTGGGACTTTATTTTTTTGTAATGATAAATAAGGATTTATGATTTAGAAGCTTAAAACTCTTAATCTACAATGCAAATAACAGATTCCACAACATGTCTCTGAGGTTCATAGTCCTTTGCAGTAACACAATATTAGTACTTCTCTTATCATTGCTGGCTAAATGATGTAATGATTCCAACTCTGGACATGAAATTTCAGTGTGAACTTTAGTAAAACTGCCATAAAAATACCTGAGACATGTGTATTAGAAAACAAGACAAATCCCCATGTTCAAAAAAGACCATGGGTTTTTATTTAAAGTCTATTTTTGTTGGTGGGTGAGAGGTGGCAGCTGCTGGTGTAAGCATTTTTCACCTTGGATGGAGTAAAGCTGCTGCTATGCCCCTGGGTGTGGCTATGCTCACATAGGACCCTTTCCCTTTTTCTCTTTTGCTTCCCCACATCTCTGTCTGCCTTCCTGCTAATAAACTCTAGTGTGATATTCTATTCACTCACAAAAAACCAACAGCTGGGACAGAGCCCAGGGCCTAACACCTGTAAGACAGATGCTCTACACACAAACCTACAGCTCCCCCAACCTGGAACCTAGAAAGAACACAGCATAACTTTGGATAATTCTCACAGTGTTTCCCTCTTTGAATGAAGACCATTTTACCAGTTAGCTCTTCAAAGTCTTGATCTCTTGTGAATCTCTCCAGTTTCTATTTAGTCTCAGAACACAATAAGTTAAAATTTTGTGTATATAAAAAAATGTTTTTTCTTAGGGGAACTCACTAGTGGCCTACCTTGGCCCAGAGGCTTTTAGAAGTACTAATATCTTAAGGGATTAGGAAAACTGGAAGGACATAGAACAGACTTCAAAAGTCTTCCTCAGCTTTTAGAGTACGTAATGTTTTTAGGTTCTTCAATTTTTCAATGACAGAAGCTATTGAAATTTCTCCATGAATTTTGTTGTCTCTTGTTCGAACATTTACCACATTATTTATCTTTTCCTTTTCACCAACCACTGTAGGAAAGAAAGTAAAGCAGACATTTTTAAAATTAATGCTTTACCTACCACCAAGTTAACAGTCATTTGATACATGCCTAAGTTTCCCCTCAATATTACTCACTAAATTTCAGTCTAGTGAACATTAGGTTCTTCCTCAGTAGTTAAGTGTCTTGAGAGGAGGGATGGTGTCTAAGCCCCGCTCCTGTCCACTTTAGAATATGCACTGTGGTCTTGGGACACAAATGGGAAGGAGCTTTATAGACATCTGATTCTTCTTATCCCATTTGATAATTCCAAGGAAGTAGCATGTGGCTGGATCTAGGCAAGCCAACCAGATTTTCTAGAGCAGGATTTCCCTGCTCTCTCTAAATCTATACTGTGAGAAGATGCAGGGATCTGCATCGATATTTCTTTCAACATAGAGAGAAGAAACTGCTAAGTGGAGTTAAGAAGCTATTTAGAATAAAAAGGATCAGAGCAAAAGCAGAGAACAGACATGGAGAGATGCTGTCCTAGTGAGTGCTGAGTTCCTGGTTACTCTTTGAATAGCTGAGCTATTACGTCTACCTTTCTGGTCATTGACCACTCTGCTACTCTTCTAATAAGATAGTATGAGATTTATAACACAATAAAAATCCTGATGGAAAAGTCTCAATTCTTTCTAGAAGGCAAATATTCCCAGTGAGCAACTGTTGACAGATAAATTCTGGGCATTTTTTTTTTCTTTCTGCTACAGAGACTTTTAGCCTTCAGGACATGTTCATACCATAGCTTCAGGCATGTCAATATCAGTCTCTCAGAATTTCGTTGTTAGTTTTCACTTATTTCTTTTTTTAAAAAGCCAATTTCTTTTGAACTTTGTACTCACATGTCTCTGAGAATGTCTTTATTCATCTTTTCTTTTGATCATTTAAAATTTGGTTAAAAAGTTAGAAGCTAAACTTTTCTATATATAGTTTAACTCAAGCTTTCTAATAAAGCAGAAAACCTGGGCTTTGGGGTGAGTGAGCAGAAGCAGTGCAATTCCACTGAAGAAATTATCTTGGCACCTGTCTCCATTTGAACTTAACTGTTGCTAGTGACACAGCGCCACAGACTCCATGTGGAGCTACAGGATGCTTCCTTGTGCACTACAATTCAGAGGTCAACTTGTGACATATTGCATCATATTCCTCCCTTTTTATTAAGTAAAACCCCACGACAAGCATCTGAAAAAATTATGAGTTTAAATTACCCAAAATAAAATTATACTGCGCCAGCTGTGCATTCCGTATTTTCTTATTTAATGTACAACTGTCATCTAAGTCCACATCAGCCATAAAGCCTTCTTCAGAACATTCCCTGGACACCTAGAAGAAAGAGGGATATCTGTGTCATTGTCATTTATGGCAGCAAAACACCACAGCAGCCCTGCTTCTCATCTCCTAGTACTGACTGCCACTTTGTTCAGACTTAGTCTGTGTGAGTCACAGAAAGGCATGGAAGGGAGGTGTATTACTACTATCTAGGTTGTCAAAGCCTGCCACTTAACTCTCTCCAGATCTCTTGATCTGGGGGGCATGCCAACAGCCTGAGAAGCAGCTCAAACATGGGCATGGTGCCTGTGTCTCTAGCTGTACCTTCATGAGATGCCATGCTAGAACCAGCCAGGTAGGGAGCTGAAAAGATGCTCCACAGTTAAGGCAAGTACTCTTGCAGAGGACCTGGATTTGGTTCCCAGCACACACATCATGGCTTAGCCCCCTCTCCTCCACCTCTAGTTCAGGAGCTCTGGTACCCTCTTCTAAACTCTTTAGGCACCAGGCATAAATATGGTATACATACAGACAAGGTAGGAAAACACTCATACATAAAATATAAATGAATTCAGTGTGGTGGCACATGCCTTTAATCCCAACATTCAGGAGGCAGAGGCAGGAGGATCTGTGAGTTCAAGGCCAGCCTTGTCTATGTTCCAGGACAGTCAGGGCTATAGAGAGATTATATCTTAAAAAAAAAAAAAAAAGCCCAAATAAATAAATAATTTTTAAAAAGCTTAAAAATAGAACCAACCAGCTAAGCTGCTCCCAGACTCCTAACCTATCCCCCTGAAAGTGAGATAATAAATATTTGTTGCTATAAGCTACAGATAATAAGGTTTCTTTCCCAATAAACACACGTGGGGAAGTGGAAAGGGGTAAGCGTGAAGTGCTCAGAAACATTCCTTTCTCAAAAACACTCAGAAAGAAGATCTGATGAAGGTCCACAGACACAACGCACAACTGAAAACACAGATTGTTATCAACACGCTAGCTGGGCATTACCTTCAAGCATGGATGATATTTCAAGTCAAAAACCTACACAGAATACATGGCAAGATATTGCATACTTTAAATGTCTGTAATCTTACCTGAAGCGCATAATTTTCACAAGTTGGACCTACAGGGATGACCATTATCTGGCGAGGAGATAACCAGAGAGGCCTGTAAAATATGTATGTTCAAAGTTATTCAAAATGACCTCTTATGTGATTAAAAGTAGGGAACACTTTCTCAAGGTGAACTTTATATGACAGTGGTATTGGTTAAATGGCACAGAAGCAAAAGAAACTTTATTAAGTTGGAAAGCATCAGAACAGACAGAAAAAAACATCTGGAATTTTGAGAGGAAAAGAGGAAAGACATTCTTGCACTCCTGGGCAACAACCTAGGAACCTCATGTCTACACAGCACCTCCACAATGATACCTACAACAGCTTTCCTGAGAACAGCTCCAGACTGAAAACACCCAATTGTGCTTCAGCAGGGGAACAATGTAACATGGTCAACCATACTTTGGAACAACCAGAAGAATCACAGTGGACTGAGAGAATAAAGAGGTCTCGAGGGATTTTTAATTAGTGAAAAATAACTAATCAGAGGGCTGTATCTTATTTATGTGACATTCTTTAACTGACAGAATTGTGGGGGAAAAATAGGTGTACAGTTGCTAGATTGGTAGATATCAGTGGGGTAGAGCTTTGTGTTCATAAAAGGACAGCACAAGTGGTTGTTACAAATGATAGCCCTCTTCACCACGACTGCTGCTGATGTCTTCATGTTCACATGTGATACAATCTATGTAACTAAACATACCCATGCATAGAACTGAGCACCCGTGAAATGGTAACTTCCAAACAGAGCTGGAAGTATTGATGCTTATGTTTTGGTAGTGAGGTACTGTATAATTCTGAAGCAAGTAGTCACTGGGGTAGTGGATAAATCATACATCTCTCTGAACTCCTTCTTACAACTACATGTGGACCCATGATTGTGTCAAAATGCAATGCTGTTTTAAAAAATATAGAGGGCAATGTTTAAGGTGAGACACATTTACCTTTTCCTTCATTGTGGTGAGAATGCAATTTAACGGTGAAATGAATGCAGCAGGGACTCCTCCCAGCTCTACTTTATGGATATACACAGTCACATACTTTTTTCTTAAATTGCAGAAATAAAATAATACACAAAACAAACACAATCAAACACATGGCAAGTGAAAAGTACATGTTTTCTTTATGCTCTGATCTCACCCAACTCCATCCTACATCCCCCATGGAACTCCATTTTTGGAGACATTTCTATCAAAAGTCTGGCAGGTATTTGAAGTCTTGATTCATAAAGTATGGGGAGTATGGTTGTCCCTGAGGAGAGATTAGTCACTCCATGCAGGATCACCTTCTGTCCCCGTCTGCATGTCCCCCATCCCACCAACTTCTCTTAGGCTTAGTCCCACTTCATTCTAGTACAAGACACAATCACCTCACCTATTTCCAGATACTTAAATCAGAGCAATTGTACAGAAATATAAACATGTTAATTCATACTCAATAACATGTGTATTCATTCTTGCACTTTTGGCTTCTGTAGAATTGTAATAGTTCAGAAATTCTTCAAGACCATAGTACATTTCAGAGGAAACTGAGGCAGTAGACCCGGCAGTAGCACCCAATGTCCAGTTGGGAGCTGGATTATTTGTAGGGACAATAGCTCTGGAGAGAGCAGATTCTGAAGACAGACCTAAGCTCTATTAGCATACAGGAGCTAATGTTCCACTAGTGGCTGCTGGTTTGGAGCATCAGCATCCCAGAGTGTGTTACATTAGTACCAGCTAATGTTAGAGATGTTGGTGAGGTAGTTGCCTCTAAGCATAGAGGTCAGTGAGTCCAGTGATGCTGGTTCATTCCCTCACTTCTCTGCTAAGAAATTATTTCATGGTTCTGCTGGCAGAACAGAACAAAGCAACAACCAGAGTGGCCATCTTTTCTTAAGGAAATCACTGTCCTCTTGCATTGGCCTTACATGATAAAAGGGACCCAAAGCAACCAATTGCCCCAAACTAGCTTATTGCTCCCTGGCTTAGGACTGGTCACTACTGATGAGAACTAAGTCCTTACAAGAGGTTTGGTAATGTGGAACATAGTTAGGTCACATTCATGTGGTGGAGTCCATGAATACTTCCTATTGGCCACAGATCATGAACCACTGATAGGGTCCTCTTGAATATTCAAAAACTTCTCAACAATGATGGCTTTTTGCTAGACAACCCCACCATCAGAGCTGTTTTAGCTTTTATTGCTATGATGAAAAACCATGACTAAAACAACCTGGGGAGGAAAGGGTTTATTTGCTTACACTTCCACACTACTATTCATCTTGAAGGAAGTCAGGACAGGAACTCAAACAGGGCAGGGACTTGGAGGCAGGAGCTGATGCAGAGGCCATGGAGGGGAGCTGCTTACTGGCTTGCTTGTCATGATTTGCTCAGCCTGTTTTCTTACAGAAGCCAGGACCACAAGCCCAGGAATGGCACCACCCACCATGGGCTGGGTCCTCCCCTACCAATCACTAATTAAGAAAATGCCTTACAACCAGATCTTATGGAGGTATTTTTTCAATTAGGGTTCTCTCCTCTCAGATGACTATAGCTGTGTCAAACTGACATAAGACCATCTAGCACAATGTCCCATGGGTGATATCAACAACATTCCTTTCCCCCAAACTTGCACCTATTCTTTTAACTCTAATTACTTCTTCATATTTGGCCTTGCAATCAGAATGGCACTCATGCACACCTGTGGACAGCTTTCCTTCTGGGAGAGAGGACCCCAAGCTGTAGGGCTGTGTGTGTCACATGTGGGTCCAATGTATGTGTTTTCCTCTGTGGTCACTGGCCACAGGGATCCTTCAAGGTAACAGAGTTGAAAGGGAAGGCAGTGAGGTAAGATGCATAGTGGGAGACACTACATATTCTCGAGACAGCAATTGGACCACTGGTGGGCTTGAAAATGGTGAAAAGGTAACTTCAACACTGAGTTAAGTTCCTTAAAGGGCAGTGGTACAGTTCTATGTCACTCTGCCTCTGCTCTGCTGGTTTCCAATCTGGCAAATGGAACAAGAACTCTGCACTTGCTGGGTAGATACTTGCTAATTATGAGGCAGAAACTTCACCTGCTCAGACTTGATTTAGAGGTCATTCACTAGCTTTCCTTCCATGTCACTTACCATTTCCCCCCGTAGTTCTCTGAGAGAATAGCCATCATCCTTTCCACAGATCCCAGTATGGCACGGTGAATGATCACAGGCCTATTCTTATCATCCCCATCCTTACTGAAAAAATGAAAAACACAAATTAAGAATTTTCCTGAGGTTGGAGCAAGTTCATCTCCTCTAAACACTAAAATCAGCATTGCCTGTTATTTATTTACTTATCTATCTATCTATCTATCTATCTATCTATCTATTTATTTATTTATTGGTATGTTCATTAGGAAACTTTTTATTGACAGCTTTCTTCAGAACTTTGCCTTATCAGTCTTTTCATTTATTTTTAAATCACTTTATCAGAGAATATTGCAAATACACAAAAGCTGAGTAGTATAGTGAACCCATGAATCCTCTGGGCTTCACAAATGTCTACTCATAGCCAGTCTTATTTAATCCAATTCTCCCCTCATCCATTGCCACATCCTAAGCCTTATTTTTATTTCTGATATTTATTTTAGAAGCCCACCAGTGACATTTACACCACAGGCCACAGACCATAATGACACGGACTTTACAGTTCATGTACAATGAGAACGGTGAGGCCAACTGTGACTGCCAACTTCAGCGAAGCCAGATTCACCAAGGTCTGTGCACACACTCTCAGAAGGCAGAGCTCAGTTTACTCGTGACACTGGAGAAGTTCTTCTAAGAGACTTTTATCTCAAAAATGTAGCAGTTAGCTACTTCCAAAACATAATTGAGACAAATACAGAGAGGTCCTTACTTAACCCCAATTCACATGTATTAAAATTGGACACTGTCATTGCTGAACATTCAGGTCACTTCAGGCTCAGGCAGAAGTCCGTAGATCTCAGAAGACTTGACAGTGTGCAGAGGGGCACTCAGGAGCAGCCTGAAGTCATCCCTGTGTGGACCTATGTGGATGTCATCTACTTCATAGGTGGAGCAGGTGACTGTGGACATGAAGGAAGGCCACTGGACAGGTGACTGCAGACATGCAGGGAGCCCACTGGACAGGTGACTGCAGACATGCAGGGAGCCCACTGGACAGGTGACTGCAGACATGCAGGAAGGCCACTGGACAGGTGACTGTGGACATGCAGAGAGACCCACTGGATAGGCCACTTTAGGGTCACTGTTAGCTCCCTGCTTTGTTACTAGCTCTGAGTTCTATCCACTTACTCTGCAGAATTTTTAGACCTGATAGCTTGGACTATCCACACTCCTGGGATAACTCTGGACAGCAATAAAACAGGCAGTATATTCACTGCCTTTCTGGTTCTATTGAGGTGCTGCTGATGTTTCCTGATAAATGTTTCTTGTCATAATTGGGAGATTTATTTGTATCATTTCACAGGATGGCTGTTGAGTTTCATCTGACATCTTTCCTTAAGTCTGTGGGCAATAGGTTAACTCGTGTCTTCACAGTAGGTACCCTTTGCTATCACTCTCCTGCTCTCTGGGCCTCAGCAAATCACATCAGCCCCTTCTCCAAACATACACAAACACTGCCACTTGGTTCTCCCTGATACCACCTGCTTCTAAACCATCACCATCCCTGATCTGTCTACAGACCAATGCTCCCTACTCTCCACCCTCCATGCACTCCTAGGATAGATGGTTTGCATGGACAATTTAGTTTCCCTCCACTTCTCTCTCAAGTGAAAAGAGGTTGTTTATTATAATAACCCTGATGAGAAATATTCTGTGAAAATCACAGGATTTGAAACATGACAATAACTCTTTTTTTTCCCTAAAGGAAAACATAGCTGTGGGCAGTTTCAATAAAAATTCTACCAATTATCTATAAAAGAAATAACACCAAATTTACCTCATCTTTTACAGAAAACAGAATAGAAAGGAACATGTCCCCACTTGTTTTTAAGAAACCAGCATTCTTAGATAGTGAGACCTACCAAGGCTGGTACAAAAAAAAATCCAAACAAACGAACAAACAAAAAACCCCCACCAAAAACAAATGAACAAACAATACTACAAACCGATTTCCTGTACTAATATGTATTCAAATACTCTCAACAAACTAATAGCAGGTCAAGGCCCAAGTGGATTTTATCCTAGCAGTACAAAGCTGGTTCAGTATTTCAAATAAATAGAATCCACCATATAAATAAGCTAAAGAGAAAACATAAGAGAATTCCTAATAAAAACTCTTTGGATATTAGAAATTTTTCTTTTTTGGGAGGGGGTTTGAATGCAAGGTCTGACAAAGGCTAAGCAAACACTTTATCACTAAATTCCACCCCTAGCTGGAAAGGTGGCAGATTGAAGAGGTCTAGCTAGTGATTAGGTCAAGGGGGACACTTCGAGGAGAAATTACTGTACATCCACACAGTAGGTTAGTTCTCAAGACAGCAGCTTACTATAAATAGGACCATTTCATGCATGTACTTGCTGTCTTCTACACAAACCTATTTCCTTCTCTGTGTCTCTGCCACGTTGAGAAGCAGTATAAAGACCCATGACAGATGCCTGTGCCATGGAGTTTGGACCTTAGAGCTACCAGAATTTTAGGTAAGTAAATTTTGTTGCTTTATTAAGTATCGGGTCTTAAGTATTTTGACCTAGCAATATAAATGGATGAAGAAAATCCACAGATTACATAGAAGTAAACAAATGTATAGTGTATAGCATAGACAGTAGAATTCAATCCGCTTATTTCTGCATCGTCGACGATCTTATGACAAATGATGAAGATATTAGAATCACTTACCCAATATATGTGAGATTAAACCTAATAGGCAGTTGGAAGTCCAGCTGAATTGTAGCACACTGATGGTATCTGCCAATAGCGTCTTTAATTTTTATATCAATCTGTAAATTAAGGGATGCTTGCTTAGAGACAGTTTTCATTTTTTTTAACCTTTTCTTTATTTTTTTTCTTCTTTTTTTTCAGGCATATGCTCTACTTACTTTAGGGCCATAGAATGCTCCATCTCCTGGGTTCATTTTCCATGGTTTTCCGAATTCCATCAAGCTATTCTGTAGTTGCTATTTTAAGAAAAAAAATCATTAAAAACTTCTACTTTGTTATACATCCAGCTTTTGCCATATAGCTCATAAGTATCTATACATATTAATTAAATCCTACCTTCAGTCAATGCATACTTATCAAGCATCTTTGTACTCAATAAACTGCTGCGTGAGGACAGTGCAAGGGTTCTCACAATGGTTTTGGCTCTGAAGTGTATGTACATTTTAACTGAGGAAAATGCACTGTTTCATAAGTTGTTCTAGGGGATTCCAGAAAAGGCATTTCCTCCAGTTTAGGCTCTCTCTGTCCTAGACACTAACAGCCAGCATCTTGTTTGCTTCTTGGTTGCTGTGATAAAACTATGACCAAAACCAACTCAGGGAAGTGTGGTGATATACTGTATATTTAATAAAACAGTCTGGAATAGGAGAGGACAGAGCCATCTCTCCAGCCTTTTCTGTTGTTTGTTTTGTTTTGGTTTTTTTGAGACAGAGTTTTCTGTATAACAGTCTGGGCTGTCTTGGAACTTGATTTGTAGATCAGGCTTGTTTCAAACTCACAGAGATCCTCCTGCCTCTGCCTTCCAAGTGCCCCACCACTGCATGGCTGTTAGGCCTTGAACTCACAGAGATCCAGACAAGATTAAAGCCATGGGTCACCACTCCCTGACCTTCACAGCTTGGTTGTGGACAATTCTATCCTCTGATATTCCAACCACAATTTATTAAGCATATAATATATCACCACAGGGAAGGACACAGTTTATTTCCTTTTATAAGTCCAAGGTCCCAGTTCTTTATGAAGTGAAGTCAGGGCAGGAGCCAAGAGGCAGGGGCTAAAGCAGAGGCCACTGGGAACACTGCTCACTGGCTTGCTCTCAGCTTCATATTCAGCTACTTTTCTTGTACCTTCCAGGACTTCCTGTGCAGGGGTGGCACTCAGTGGGCTGGGCCCTCCCACATCAAATAGCAATCTAAAAAAATGTCCCACAGATGTGAGACATGCCTACAGGCCAATCTGATGGACATAGTTGCCCAACAAAAAGTCTTTCTTCCAAGATATGCTTAGGTTTGTGATCAGTTGACAAAAACAAGCAGTACAGTGTGTCTCCTAATAATGTATCTGAGACCTATGTCTCCTTGTAGGTGGGGTTCCCACACATGCTGAGGCATGAGCTCCCTGGTCCAGCTTCTCTTTCTCACTGTGGGTGTGTTCTTGGTGGGAAGGTGGAGACAGAAGGCTGCCACTACTTCCCATAGTGTTTCTTTGACCTCTGCTTCATTTGGGGGGCAAACCTTATGAGTTACAGGATGAAGCTGTGCAATGGGAGCAGAGCTGGCTAGAGGGTTTAAAAAGCTTTAGTTGTTTTCAAGCCGTCACAGAGACTTGTGAGGAACATGACGACGTCTACAGTGCAGCACCAATAAAATAAACTCTTAAATGCTCATCTCATTGACTTCTAGATGGTCAAAGGGGTCTCTGTAGGAGAAAGCCCCCAAAGCAGAGGACAATCTATCCTGTAATGCCATATCTGTGGGAGACATCAGGCTTGTCTGCTGAACTTGAACCATGTCAACCAAAACATGCAAAAATGTCAAGCTTTCCAGTCCATTGTTCCCAGGTCAGGTCCATTCCTCCATTAGTCCTTATAACATGCACAACTCTAAGTGACTAGAGTGAGAATGATGGTCATGATGACACAGAGATCAGATGCACATCTGCCTGGCCTGGCACTATGGCCACAGTTAGCTATGCTTTGCACCCTCTTTTTTTCTTTCTACTTCCACATGACTTTTAGGTAGACTGAGTCAGCATCCTTCCCAGGGGAGGTGATCTCAATTGACTTTGATCCTCCATTCAGCATGCAGGGGTATGTATGGGGAAGAAAGTCTATCACAGCTCAGGCTAGCCTGCCCCTGTGCACATCTGCCTGGCATCCACCTCCTCACAACATGAAAGAACAGTTACGCTCTCTTTACAGTGTCCCCATTCTCAGCTTCACAGCGTGGATCAGACAGTCATTGTAGAGAACTGGCCAGTCTGCATACCCATGCTCTGATTCCCCAGAGCAGTCCAGTTTCTCAGTCTTCTGACACAATGCTTACCCTTTCCGCTTCATCCCACATCTCCATCTCTCCTAGGAAGTGCTCAGGCCGTGTTGACAGGTTTAATTGAAAGGAGAAGCCAAATGTTGAGTAAACAGACTGCAAAAAGTATAAGCATCCCTTTATTTCTTCTTCAATCTAAAATTAAAGCAGTTAAAAAACACTCAAACGCAACACCAACTTAAATTCATTTTAATAATAAATTATTTGTGCCAAATAGTTATTAAAATTGATTTTAAAGCTTATTTTAATTTTCTATGTGAATATGAGTCTTTGCCTGTATGTATGTGCACTATGTGCATGCCTGATGTCTGCAGAGGCTAGAAGCAGGTACCAGATCCTTTGGAAACAGAATTATAGATAGTTGAGAGCTATGATGTGGGTGTGGGGAACTGAATTTGGGTCCTCTGCAAGAACAGCAGTGTTCTTAACCAATGAGCCATCTCTCCAGCCCAACAAAGCCTGGCTTTAACACCATGTAGGTGGCACCTTCTATTGCTAACACTGACTAGAATTTCTTTTAGACTTATGTATCTTAATGTATCTCTGCATATATGTTTTTAGTAGTTTCTAGAAATGTCTTTGTCATGCTTTGTTTCAGAGTACTGGAATCCTCCTAGAATAAATTGACAATGACTTCTTCCCTTCAATTTTCTTTAAGATTCTGTCTAGAATTTGTGGTGATATGTTACATATTTAATAAAAACCTGAAATATTAAGAGATCAACCCAGAGTCAAACTAGGCAGAGGTAGCTCCAGGGATAACAGAGCAGTGGTAACTCACACAGCACAGGTATCCAGAGAGTCTCTCTGAGTACAAAGCCAAACAGGTGGGCTTCAATGGCACACATTTTAATGCCAGCACGGGAAAGCGGAGAGTGCCGACCTATACCTTTAATCCCATAACTCCAGAGACAGAGATCTTTCTGTCTTTCTGTGAGTTCAAGGCTGACTACCAAATAGAGTAGCTCACACCTTTAATCTTAACCTGGATGAGATACAGCTGGGTAAAGAAGGTATTTAAGGCAGGCTTAGAAAAACAGCAGGCATTAGAAGTGAAGCTGGAAGATAGGTGGCTGAGATTTGACTGTGGTGTTTCCTCTCTCTGATATTTCAGCCTTTCCCTGATATTCACTCTGAGTTTCTTTCATTACAACCAGAATTCATGCAACAGAATTTCCTTCAGTGTTTAGAGTCAGTAAAACCAACATGCACTGTCAATTTAAGTTCTGTGATGGTCACAAGCTGTTCATTGACTTCTACTTGAATAAAGCCGGTACTTTGCATTGTTCAAAGATTGTCTACTTCATTCGAGAGTTTCCAAATTTATTGGCATAAAGTTTTTCATAATATGCCTGAAGTGTGACTTTGAACTTGGGTGGATTTAAAAGGCCTGGTAGCTTTCTAACCAAATATTAAACTTAGTCTATTTATTTGTTGGTCTAATAAAGTCTTTTGCAGTGATCAAAACATATGCCTTACCTCCTAAGTATCTGCAGAGTCTTACCAACAACACCCTCATTCCTAATGCTGGAAACTCATGCTTTTCCTTAAGCCAGACTAAAAGCTTATAAATTTGGTTGATCCTTTCAGCTTTTAGGTTTTGTTGGTGTTCTCTTTTATTTGTCTGTTTCCTGTTGGCTCTGCTGTCTCTGGAACTGTGCCAGTCCAAGCATCCTGGCAAGCAGCCTAGAGTAGGGCAAACCTGATTCACCTCATGACCTTTGAACAGTGTTAGGATTCAGGATCCTTTCGGGGCATACCCCATGACCTAATTGGTAATATATTTTATATTTAAATGAAGTCAGCCTGGAATAGCAGAGAACAGAATCACCCACACTCAAGCCATGTAGGTCAGAAAGTGGTGACTCATGCCTTTAATTCCATCACTCAGGAGACAGAAATCTTTTTGTATTTCTGTAAATTCAAAGCCTAACAGCCAAGCAGTAGTAGTTCACACCTTTAATCCTAATTCTAGGATTATGATGCAGAGTTGAACCCTGAAGTGAAACAACTGGGCACCTGGGCAGGGAAGATATTTAAGGCAGGCATAGGCAGACATTCATGCATTCTGTTGGAATGACTAGTCAGGCTGAGGACTCCTGAAGATAGCTTTTACCTTGTTCACTCTGAGAAGTTGGCTGGGTGAGAATTGACTGTGGTCTGTTTCCTCTCTCTGATATTCCAGCTTTCCCCCACTATCTGGCTTTAGGTTTTTATTATATACCAATGAGAATTTGTGCAATAACCTAATTTCCTCCAATAAGGTTCTAATCCTAAGGTTTCTACCACCAGCTGGGGTCAATATGTTAGTAACAAATTTGAGGGGAATTTAAGAACCCAATAGTAAGTTTCTTGTGTGCCCATTGTCTCAAAGTTCCAACTGCTGTGTTGAAACACTATGACTAAAAGCAACTTGGGGAGAAAAAAGTTTGTTTTGCTCACACTTCCATATCACAGTCCACCACTGAGGGAAACCATGGCAGGGACTTGGAGGTAGGAATGAAAGTGGAGGACATGGAGGGGTATTGTTCACTGGCTTGTTCCTCATGGAATGCTGCTCAGTTTCTTTTAGAATTCAGAACTATCATGCCAGGGGTGGCACTGCCCACAGTGAGCTCAACCACAACTTAAGAGAACTCAGCACATGCTGTTACAGACCATCTGGTGGGGCCCTTCACTTGAGGTCCCTTCATCCACTAACTCCAGCTTGCATCAAGATGACAGAAGAGGGGGCTAGAGAAATGGCTCAGTGGTTAAGAGCACCGTCTGCTCTTCCAGAGGACCCGGGTTCAATTCCCAGCACCCACATGGCAGCTAACAACTGCCTGTAGTTCCAGTTCCAGGCAAACACCAAGGCAAATAAATAAATGATAAATAAATAAAGTTTAAAAAAAAAAATCTTAAAAAAAAAAAAAAAAAAAAAAAAAAAAAAAAAAAAAAAAAAAAAAAA
>PVIH01002510.1:32090-111010 GCA_004025045.1 Sigmodon hispidus | reverse complement strand
ATGTCCCTGTAGACATCATCTTAATGGTATCCCATAACTTGTAATGTATGTGTTTTCATTTTTATTGCATAGATAATATTTTCTAATTTTAATTTGGATTTCTTCTTTGATCTATGGGTCATTTAGACATGTACTGTTTAGTTTCCAAGCAGACTTTTCATATTGGTTTTTACAGTAATTTTAGTAGTCAGGAAACATTCTATTTTACCAAATATTTAAGTTTTCTCAGACTTGTTGTATGGTACAGCATCTCTGCACAAACATCCCAAGTTCTGTTGTTCTATGTCAGGTCAAATTATCTGGCAGTGCTTGGTGATGACCTTTGCAAGGCAATTTTAATTTAAACTGAAAAGATAAAACTAAGTTCCAGGCAATATATTGAAAGCAAACACACCAAGTTCCCTTAAAACACCCCATTCATGGAACTTGAGTTAATAAAGCAAGAGAAGGAAAACAATAAACTTCACTCTGGGAAATGATTGGTCTCTTAACTCTAAACCAGAGGACCAGGAAAGGTTTGGCTCAGTAACTGTGCATAGGCAAGGATACACATCGCAGTACATAGCAGCTGGAAGAGACTGAGCTGTGTGTCTGTGGAGCCAGTCCTCCATTTCTTTCCTACCTGTTCCACCATGCAGAAGATGTGAGCATCATCCTGCTGGAAGCGTCTGACTCGGGTTAAGCCACTTAAAGTTCCCGACAATTCATTTCTATGAAGAACTCCAAAATCAGCAAATCGAACAGGCATTTCCCTCCAGGACCGTGGGCGGTGCGCAAACATTAGACTAGAAAAGACACAGGAGTGAACAGACTACATGACAGAGAGAAAAGGGATCATCTAACACTCTGAAATGATGTCTCTTGATGTGCAAATGCCTCGTGCTGGGTCTTAGATTTTTTTCTCCTATGATCATTTTTTATTTATCATTTTGGGCCTAGAGATCAAACCCTATGCTTTACACTTGGAGCCACAGTCTACAGCTTTAAATGGAACTTAGTGGGAAAGGATCCTGGGGAATTAGCAATGCTTCTAAGAATGTGGGCACTAGCTGGGCCCTCACTTCATTTGGAGAGGATAGAGATTTTCTACAGACAATTTCCACATTAGAGTTGCAAATACATTTTTTTTATGTGCTTCCACCTTAAATTCTAATTCTTTTCATCTTTCCTTAAAAAAGCAGACAGCTTCCTTAAATGTCTAGAGATCTGTTTTGATACCTGCTTCTAATGTTAATTTACTAAAAACTATGTATGTTGCTAAGAAAAACTATAAGCTTAGGTGTGTGTATGTGTGTGTCTGTGTGTAGAAGACTGAGTTTATTTACTTCTATCTGTAAAATCCATTCATCTTAGAAGGCTGAATTTGCATGCTAACTTTATGACAATTATTGATAGGACCAAGCAGATGCAAGAACAGGCTGCTCAGTCTTCTTTCAGAGATGAGGCCTCAATTTCTATTTCCTGAGACTGAGCAAGCCATGAACAAAGGACAACCAATCTTCAATGCCCTTGACAGCAGGACAAGGGTGAGAAGATACACCAAGCCTGGTCCAATGAGCCAGCCCCACAATCAGAAGAAGCACAAGTTAACAACCAAAGAAGGCTAAAGTCTGGGGTTTATCCAGGCCTGCCCCAGAATAGAAAAACTGTAGCTTTAAACAGCCCCTAACTAGCCCTAGCCAATTAGAATGTACTAATATAATTGTTGCTTGCATAAGCCATTCATATCTAAAATGACCTAATTGTCCCTGAAACTCCCCTTACCTGTGCTTAAAAGAAGCCCGAAACCTTCTAGGGGTCAGCAGTATTTGCCTTTGTGTAGAATGGACAACACAAGCATGCTGAAATTTTTACTCCCGAGATAATAAATATTCTTGCTGATTGCATAGGTAAATGATAGTTTTTGTGGAACTACTCCAGTACCCTAACAAGTATGCTCTTTCATAGAATTCAAAATAGCATTGATTGTAGAACACACATTTATTTTATGTGCCACTAAGGAAAAAGACAAAGCATATTTCCACCTCCCCCCCCCCCGTGTGTGTGTGTGTGTGTGTGTGTGTGTGTGTGTGTGTGTGTGTGTGTGTGTGAAAACTCTGGGGGTCTGGGGAGGGGTGAGACTAGCTGTAGCTGGGGTGTGTGGTAGGGGACAGTCTCCCTACATATAGCAATCCTGCTCCTCTACTGGAGAGCCACTACAGCTAAGTTTAGCTCCATTCCCCAAAGGGGGCTTCCTAGCAGAGCTCTGCTTTTTTTCTCAGGCCTAAGATGTAACTTCTTTTGCTTCCCTCTGCTAAAGGGGAAACCCCTGAAGAAATGTAGCAGTCTCCCCTGGCTCCAGAGAAAAATTATTACTTTTTCTGCTCTGCTTTGCTCAGTCCCTTAGGATGTCTCAGAAGGGTTCTTCTGTTCTGCTACATCTTGTTCAGTCCCCCTAAGAGGACATGTCTGTAAGGTTTTTCTATTCAGTCCCCTAAAGGACATAAGCAAGTTCTCTGCACAGGTGAATGAAGATCTTCACCCAAGACTCTTTTGAGAAAGAATTATTTGGGAAGGAGGAGTCCAGGAGAGTGGCTGCCTCTACCAGGATGGGAAAGAACAGCCAACAACTGAACCGGCAGTTTCTCCAGGGATACTCAAGGATTGGTTACTTATTCCTGCTCAGGAATTTGTTAGTTGTGTTAGTCAGGAGCAGATAACTCTGATTTTAGTACCAAATTGTGTTTCTTTCATTGGGCTTTATTAGCTTTTGGACTCTAATTCTATGGCAAGGGCACATTTCTTTCATTGGCTCTGATTCTAGGAACCAAGTGTGTTCCTTGGTACTGGCTTCAGAGTCGGGAAACTGGGTTAAGAGAGAAAGTGTTTCTTTCACTGGCTCAGGTCTCAGATTCAGGGTGTGTTTCTTTCACTAGCTCTGGTTTCAGGGCCAGGGTAGATTTCTTTAGATAGCCCTCTTTCCCAACTCTGTGTGTGTGTGTGTGTGTGTGTGTGTGTGTGTGTGTGTGTGTGTGTGTGTGTACACGTGGGAGGGGGTGCATATGCCCATGAGTCACACGTGGAGACCAGAGTTGATAATGTTGGGTATTTTCTTTATCACACACCACCTTACTTATTATTTATCTAGTGTTGAGAACAAATATCTCAAGGAGACTGTAGCTCACTGATTGGCCAGACTGGCCTGCCAACAACTGTCCTATTCCTGTTCCAAAACACTGAGATTACTACAGGCATGTGTCACTGTGCATAGCTTTTATGTTGATCCTAAGGATGTAAGTACAGATGCAAGCTGAGGTTCTTATGCTTCCATAGGAAGTGCTTTACCCAACAGACCATTACATAATAACTTTTGATTGGTATTGTGATATAATATAACACACCACCAACTCTAAAATGTATCACAGCTTGGAGACACTGAAATGTAGAGGAAAGAATACTTCCAGAATAATCCACTAATTAGGACTTTGTGGATCTTATTATAGTCACCCAAACAATATGTAAGAATTAAATAGCCGGGCTGGAGAGATGGCTCAGTGGTTAAGAGCACTGACTGTTCTTCCTGAGGACCTGAGTTCAGTTCCCAGCATCCACATGGCAGCTAACAACAACTGTCTGTAATTCTAAGATCTGACACCCTTACACAGTTATACATGCAGGCAAAACACCAATTCACATAAAATAAATGAAAATAAATATTTTAAAAAAAGAATTAAATAGCCTATGAACATGTATATTTGAAGTGTATTATAATTAGAAAGACCAAATATAATGATCCATAAAATCAATACACACTATTACCCTCTGAGAAGTATAGAAAGTGAGAGTTCCAGCTAACATTCCATGTCTGCCAAACACTAGGCACATTTTAAAAAAGGAGTGCCATTTTATAGAATGAAATAACAAGGTATTAATAGCCTCTACTCTTCCCATTACAGGAAATCATTTTTAAAAAGAACTAACATGTATCCAGCTTGGCCCTGTGGTCCAGACCTGCTGAACCACAGACCCACAAACCTGCAGACCCACAGACCCACAGTCACACAGAAACACACATCACTTACATTATTTTTACACTGACTGGCCTAGGGCTCAGGCATATAGCTTGCTAACTCTTTACCCTTAAACTACCTATTATTCATATCTTGTTTAGCCATGTGACTTAGTACCTTTTCTCAGAGCAGCATTTCAGCTTCCATCCTCTGTGTCTGCTGCCATGTCATAGCCATGTCTCTGTCACATCTCTGTGGCATGCATCTCTGCTCTGCTCTGAGATGTTCCCAGAGTTTTCATAGTCTGGTAGCCCTGCCCACACTTCCTGTCTGTCTTTGGCCAATCAGTGTTTTTTATTAAACCAGTAGGAGGAACAATTATTTACATTAGAACAGAACACAATCCACTACAGGGTCCCCTTCATATGCAATACTCACCAGTGCCCTGGACAGTTCATGGGTTTGAGGGCAAAAGTGTCCTTTTCAATATCAAAGGTGAACATGTTGTCACTGTAATGCTGCCAATGACCCGAGGTTTCCCAGAGTTTACTGTTGTACATGTTAGGAGTGAGCACTTCTGTAAAGTTACGCTTGTGATACTCCTCCTTGAAGACAAACATGGTTGATGTTACAAATCTGCCAAGTCAGAGCACAACTCCAAGCAGAGTAATACTATGAGCTACTATTTTAAAACTCAAGATCATGTCTTCTATTAATTCCTGTTTCCTCAGGTTCAGGTATGGCAGGTTTAAGAGTGACAGTTTTGTGGATTATGAACACAAAGTCTGCATATCCACAGTGAACCTTTCATTAGTGTATTTATTTCACAGCATACCACAGTACTGCCATTTGAATATGAAGTATCCCCTAGAAGGCTCAGGTTTTGAAGGTTTGGTCCACAGCTAGTGGACTCCACACTAGCATTGCCCATGATCTCAGCACTGAGAGATGGCTGAGCTGTGAGAACTCTGACTTCATCAGTGGATTAATCTACTCTTGGATCCCTAATTTGATGACATTGTTGGGCTGTGGTGGAAACCTTTGGAGGCGGGGCCTATTTAGAACACTTCTATCCCTGGATGTTTTCTTCAGATCTGTGTATTCTTAATCTGGTACCCTGCATCTCTCCTTTTTTCCTGGCTGTCAGGAGGTGAGTTGCTTTGCTCCTCCAAGCCCTTCTACCATGATGGCCTACCTTAGCACACCTCCCAGATGTCAGAGCCAGAATCAATCCTTTCCCTTTTAAACTGTTCTGAGTATTTTACAGAAAAAAATCAAGCAGATGCAAACAGTATAGACACAAGTGTTTCAGAGCTTTCAAACTTAATAACTGAAATTTTATATACTTAGTGTCTTATTTCATTATCACTAAAAACTTCAAAGTCCTATATTCTTAGTAAACTATAACACATTTCCCTATGATTTAGAAGACCTAATAATTTTACAACTTCTAAGCCTGAATGCCATGTTTCATGTTATAGTATTGGCCCATTTAGTTTTAAGTAGAATAAAACTGAGCATTTTACTTCATAATAAATCAAGTAGTTGGTGTTTACTTAGCCACAGCAGTTTCTCCTACTATTTAGTGAGCTTCCTTCACTAAATCCATGAGCCTAAGAGAGGAGATTTTTAAAGTTTTATTTCTATTTTTAAGTTTCACCATAGCAGTTTGGCTAATTAGTCCTTAGATACTTTTAAATCATTTGTAAATAATTTAATGAACACATGACACAAATCTACCACCCACCATGGGCTTGGACCTCTCTCATCCATCATTAATTAAGAAAATGCCCTTCAGGCTTTCCTACAGCCCTCTCTTATAGAAGCATTTTCTTAATTGAGAGGTGCCCTCCTCTAAGATGACTTAGCCTATGTCAAGTTAACAGAAAAGTAGCCACCACACTAGCATTGCCCATGATCCAGCAGCATGTACCTCCATCTGGTCTCCTGAAGAATCTTGATGACTGAGCACTGAGGACCACATTTGCTCCCTAAAGTAACAGTTTCCAGTCATATCTCTTTACCTTTGCCTAGTGACCTGGTCATTCAAAAGCATCTCAGTAGCTTCTAAGTATCAGTACTACTGGGAAAGGTGTTCACATATCTTCTCATTATAAAAGCTAAAGCAATTCCACATTACTAGCTCTTTCACAAAGTTCCACTATAATAACTATAAAGTTCATTTATTTGTGTGTATGTGGTACCAATGCCCTCTCATGTACATTCCCACACCAGTAGTTGCTGAACCTACAATTTAGATCTGAAGTGAAATTGCTCTAAGATCACTTAATGACTCATGGATGATGAGACTGAGGAAACAAATACCACTATCCAAGCAAAGAACAAGTGGGTGCTGAGAGGCACAGGGATGTTGGTGTGGTCATGCTCACTGACCCCATCTGCCCCACATAAAATCTATGTGCTTGGATAGTTAATCCTTTGTCAGCTTGACTTCACTAAAAGGGACTCAGATGAAACACTGCTTTGAGGTGCACCAAAAACATGGTTCTGGTTGAGACTAGCATTTGAAGTTGGAATACTGACTAAGTAGATCACCCTTGAAGATGTGGATAAGCATCATTCAATCCACTGAGCATGTGAAGAGGACAAAACGGTGAAGGAAAAAACATTGGCTCGTTTGGCTCCTGACTGCCTACTGAGCTAGTATAGGCATGTTTTTCTGCCCTTGGACTGGGGTTTACATTACCACCTCTCTTGATAGCAATTCTGCACAATAAGTCTTCTCTATGTATCCAATTGGTCTTTTTCTCTGGCTAATTCTCTTGTCACTTCTGACTGGGTTTGACCAATAGAAAACTCTGAAGATTCTAAGAACAATGGAGGGAAGCTGGGGTACTTGCCCCCTTCCCCCCCCACCTTCTCTGCCTTGAGTTTACACTGATTCTGACATTGCTTTCTACTTCAAGTTCTATTCTGTGGCTCACAGCCCTCTGGGTATCTCTACTCGTCCTTTCCTTCTGCAGTCCTAACTGAAGTAGAAGCAACTCTCCCTTGGGTCATCCTTGTGTGCTCCACCATCCCTCCTGACCAGACAGACTCCTCCCTCACTATTTCCTTCAGCAGACTCTTCTCAGCTAGGCCACTGAGTGCATTCCTCAGGACTCTTTCTCTCCAAAGAAAGGAAGAGTTCATAGATTTTACATGTCTGCAAAGAAATCCACTGCCTCTGTGAGAAAGGAGGAGACCAACAGTCTCCAGGTGACTTAGTCTGATAATAAGAATCTCTCCTTCTCCCTTCTATGGCCTCTCGTCATGCCTCAGAGAGTCAGGCAGATCTGGACATTCAAAATACATAACTGACAAGATTCACAAAGGGAACCTTATGCAATGCTGGAAGAAATACAAAAATAATAGTCACTAGAAAAAAAAACTGGTGTGGTGTTTTCCTTTTTTGTTTTGTTTTGAGACAGGGTTTCTCTGTATAGCTCCAGGTGTCTGGATCTCTATCTGTAAACCAGGCTGTCCTCAAACTCACAAAGATCCTCCTGCCTCTGTCTCTGTAGTGCTGGAATTAAAGGCTTCACCAACCCTGCCTGGCTAGGGTGATGTTTTCCCAGACATTTACTAAAATAAAATGAAAACTTATGCTCATACAAAAACTCATACATGAGTATTATAGCACATTATTTACAACTGTCAAAAACTGAAAACAAATATCCAAATGACCTTTGGTAGGGAAGAAGATAAATAAGCTGTGGTGTGTCTGAACAATAGAATACCATTCAGCAATAAAAGGTGGACCACTGAAAAATCTAACAGATACATTAAGTAAAGTAAGCCATTTTCAAAAGGTTACATAGTTATAATTCCATTTATACATCAAAAGTTTAGGGATAGAAAATGAATCCACTGAGTTATCTAAGATGGGGGCAGGATTTCAGCTCAGCAAGAAGGACTTGCTGGGGATGATAAAAGCTGTTTTATAACCTAACTGTCACAGTGATATCAAAAAGGTTTACACTTTGCTGCATAACATTTTAAAATAAAAAATTCTCTGAAAGATAAGAGGGGTAAAGGAAGAGGCAGTGGATGGACAGTTTCCAAGATGGGAAGGAATTGGAAGAATTGGACACGACCAGATAGTTAGTAGCCAACATAAGCAAAGGTGTCTCACCCTTACTTACTACAAGCAGGATTCATCTTACTTCAGAGCTCTGGAGTTTCCTTTGTGTCTAGGAGAATGTGCTCACCCAGCCCACCTAGCTACCTGCATGACCTTCCATGGGAATGCAGTTCTGGCTTAGAGGAAACAGGCCCTGCCCGTACTGCCTCCACAGAGGCTTACTGTACCCGCCACCACATGTCCTATCTCCCTGCTCTCATCCGGGCAGACAAGGACTTGGCATCAAGCCAGAGGCTGTTGATATTGGACCAGCCAGTAGTCTTGACAGGCTGGCATTGCCGAGAATCTCTCCCACAGGCATGCCCTCACCTGAACAGTGACTCACAAGACAGACACTATCAAAGGGAGAGCACAGAAAAAAGAAGACACAGATAGTCAAATGCAAAAAAAGTGAACTGCATAACATTCCTCTTATATTGTCTTTAAGCAAAGAAACAGAGAAAGGAAGAAATAAAAAGACATTATTTAAATTAAAGCATGAGAGATGGTTTGCCTATATTAATAACAAAGCAGACTTTTAAAAAGTCTATTGAAAGGTCAGATATCCTAATTGCACTTCTGAGCAATGCTCAAAAGCAGAGGGTGCTAGACAGGAGGTTCTCAACCTGTGGGTAATGAGCCCTTTGAAACCATCTATCTTATATAAGAGGAAAAGAATTCTGGAGATGGATGGTGATAACTATATAACAATGTAAGCATGCTCAATGAGAAGGAGCTGTGAATATTGATTCTGTGTATATTTTAATCACAAACAATCTTATTGGTGTACAATGTACATTCAAAAAAGTTTACCAGTTTTAAGTATATAATTCAATAATATTTGGAGGTTACTATCTCACTGCAGTGTCAGGACCTGGTTTCTTCTAGCTAAGGGTTGGTCTACTGCATAACATGATGCCCAGCCTTTCACAAACTGGTGACTTTCTGTCACTATAAAAAACCTAGGAACACCCCAGTGCAGGTCACTATGCAAGAATCCCTTTTTGTGTTTCTTTGATACAGAGCTAGGAGAAGAACTTATGGGTTATATAATGTTACATAACCAAGAGAGGTTACTGGCTATGTTATGTTAAATACTTGCTTAATTTTAGATGAATTACAATCAAACTGGGCTGGCAAAACGGCACAGTGATGAAAAGCATTTGTCAGATGAGCCTGTCAACCTCCATGTGATCCCCAAACCCATGGTTTTGTTTTTAAAATATAGCTGGAGGCAGTAGTGAGCAATTGTAACCCCAGCATTCCTACTTCAAGATGGGAGGTGGAGGGGGTGAACTGGTCCAGAACTCAAGGACCACCAGATAGCCTGGAGTACACAATGCACGTGTGTGTGTGTGTGTGTGTGTGTGTGTGTGTGTGTGTGTGTGTGTGTGTGTGTGTATGTGTGTGTGAAGTAGCTGGAAATTTTTTTCTCCCATTCTGCCAGATACCTCGTCAGTTAACTATTTTCATCCTACAGAAACCTTCGGTTTCATGAGGCCACATTTGTCAATTGTTGGCCTTATTTCCTGAGTGACTGTTATCCTATTTAGGAACTCGTTGCCTATGCCTACAAGCATCCTGTAGCACATACCACAGCTTATCTTCTAGCAGTTTTACTTTTGGGTTTAATGTTGAGGTGTCTGATCCATTCAGACTTGAGTTTTGAGACGTGTGAGAAATAGAGATCTAGTTTCATCTTTCTCTATGTAGACACTCAATTTTACCTGTCAACATCTTTGATGAAGATGTTATCTTTTCTTCATTGTGTGTCTATGGCATCTTTGCCTGGGTTTTGTTGTTGTTGTTGATCTATGTATCTATTTTTGTATCAGTACCATGTTAGATGTTGTTTTGTAGATGTAGACCAGGCTGGCCTTGAATTCACAGGGATCTACTTGCCTTTGCCTCCCAAGTGCTGAGAGTAAAAGCATGTGCCATCATGCTTAGGCACCATGTTTATATACTGTCATTGCTGAAGCTTTGTAGTATAAGTTGAAATCAGGTATGATGATGCCCTAGCATCACTATTCTTTTTGGTCAGGATTGCTATCTGGGATCTTTTGTGCTTCCATGTAAATTTTTAAATTGTTTTTTTTTTTCTCCTATTCCTGTGAAGAATGAGGATTTTGACTGGCATTAAACTGAATGTATAGATTACTTTTGATAGGACAGTCATTTTCACAATATTAACTCTACCAATACATGAATATAAGAGATTTTTACATTACAAATCTGAAGTCAATCCAAATGGACCTTCTTTCAAAATGTAATTAATTACTGCATTCAATTTCTACTACCCATCCCAGCACATAAAAGAGGAAAGTATGGGAAAAGAATAAACTTTACCTGAGTGTGGTGGTATACATATTTAACATCCAGAAATAGGAGGCTGAGACAGGAGAATTACAAGTCTGAGGCTAATGTAAAAATGTGACTCAAAATCAATGTATAATAAATAAAAATTCCCTATGACCTAGCGATTTTATATTTAGAGAATTCCAAAGGACAACATTACAACAATTTAGTCATCTTAAGTGGCTTTGCTCTTCTCTGAACTGGGTGCACTTCATTCCCTGTAGAAGAACAAGTGTCCCGACAACCCAAGTAAAGGTGTCTGGCTTCAGGACTCAGAAGGACTTAAGAAGGAAACAGAGGCCAAAAGTGAACCTTCATCTCAGAATTATTTTCCTTGTCAGGAGGGAACATGAGACAGAAAACAGGAAAAAACTGATGTGGTAGCCTTGGTTATTTTACAGGACTTAAGGGAAGTATCACTCTCATGCCAACAGAAAATGACCCATTTAAGGAGTTTGGCTATCCCCTCTGCGTCCCCAGTCTCCCTGGAGGTGAGGTCAACAGCAGGCCCTTGATTGGTGGTAAGTCTTAGCATGTTTGACTCCACTAGGACTTGTTAGTCTAGAATAGCTTAGTCCAAACACCTGTCTTGTGATTTCTATGTACTAGGACTGAGCAGCTGTTTACACTAAGACATGCAAAGTTCATGGTGGGTGATGTATGGGAGCTCTAAATTGAAGTGATCTAAACACCTACAGAATAATGGATTATCATGGACTGCACCCACAAAATGGAGTACTCTAGATAACACCACTAACCCTAATATCCCACTACAGCCTGGCTAAATCTTAAAAACAAAGCTGAATAAAAGAAGCACCAAAACAAAGCAAGTACTATATGATCCCATTTGCATGAAGTTTAAGACCAGGCAAAACTAATCTGTGTGACAGATGTCAGCATAGGGAAGATAAGTTGGGCACAGGGACAACTGGTAGACACCAGAATTTCTATAGCCTAGTCACTGCCAAGTGCCTCCTATCCTCCCCAGCTATCTCTGAAGGAAACTGTCTACTGTACCCTTTCCCTCTATCTTCTTTATAGAATGTGGGGGAAAAAAAGAGGTGTCTTTTATCATCCACTCAAAGGTCTGAAGACAGAGAATGTACTTGCTACCAAGGAACTTCACCTGCACTCAAACCAGATCTTACTGCACACTCAGTAGTGTGTCAACCAGATGAGACTTGGAATAGTATGCTCCTCAGTAGCAGAACATAGAGAAGGGCAGAGCTGGCTTTCTTCCAAACTTTGGAGCTGATGAAAGACCCAGACTTGTCAGCTTGTCAAAAGTCAAATGGAGACACAGAGAGCCATGTACTCCCAACAAGATGAAAGCAAATTGCACTGATCTCAGCTTAGAGAGGAAAAGCTTAATTTCATCTTATAATTCTCAGGTTATATTCCATCACCTATAAAAGTCAGGAAAGGAACTCCAAGTAGCAACCTGGAGGCAGGAGCTCATGCAGAAGCCATGGAAGGGCGCTGCTTACTGGCTCGCTCCCCATGGCTTGCTCAGCTACTTTTCTTATATACAACCCAGGACTACCTGCCCTGGGATGTCACCATGTGGATGGACCATAGCACCATCCATGGTGAGCTGAGCCCACCCACATTAATCACCATTAGGAAAATGTCCACAGACTTGCCTACAGGTCAGTCTGATGGAGGCATTTGCTCTATTGCAGTGTCCTCCTTCCTGGATGACAGAGTTTGATTCAAGTTTACAAAACCAACCAAACAAACAAATAAACCAGGATGCTGAGTTATCATTTTCCATCTTGGCAGAGAGTGAACAGCCCACTGGAAGACAGCATCATTCTCTCTAGTTATTCTAAGTATTATTTAAGACACATAAGACATATATTTAAAAATTATTAGAGGAGAAAAGAATCAAAACCATGCACTGAAAATTAGGATTACAACTAATCATACTTAGCATGGTGGCATTTGCTGTAACCTCAGCACTTGGACAGTGGGGCAGGAAAATCAGGAAATCAGCTATCCTTGGTTACATAGCAAGCTCAAGTCTAGCCAGGTCTACATGAGTCCTCTTTAAAAAAAAAAAAAAGCATGTAAAAAACTAACTAAGGTCATTGGAAGTTCTTTTATGCATGATGAGACCAATTACTTCACACAAGAGTATCTGGGAATTTAAGGGGCTCAGCCCTTACCTTAACATTAGAGACCAATGGGGTTGTATATTTAAATGCTTTCCAATGTAGCAACCTACACAATCAGACTTGGGCCTGATCATCAGCCATGTCTGTCTTGCATCTACAAAAAAAAATAAGCGAGCCCTTTAAGGCCACCACAAAGGTTTTGTACATATTCTATAGTATCCACACCTAGTCTGGAGTTTCAGGTATTAGGGCTGTGCTGATGTCAAAGCAAAGTGCACAAGGCACAAGGCTGTAGTAATAAGTGGTCATTATCACCCATCAGACTCCAAACTCTTCAATGACACTCCAGGGCTCACTCCCTTGCCTCACAGTGATTGTCCTTATTGGAAGGAAGGCGGGCCAAGTGTTACTCTACAGAGGCCACTCTCAGCCTCCATAGGCACAGTACAGAAGGGAAGGAAGAGAAGGAAGAGCTGTGGCCACAGCAACAGACCAGCATATTTGATGGATGCACCTTTCCCCAGAAAGGTGCCAAAGAAAATGATCACTGAATGAGAGTCAGAGAGAAACAAGTAAACAAGACATGTTCAGATAGGAAGAATTTCAGAATCTGAGACATGAAGACATAAAGGTAAAGAACAGGAGGAGGTCACAAGGATCTAAGCATGAAGGTAAGTCTTGAGTGTTTTCTTCATAACAGATATGAAAAAAAATTGACTGAGACAACTGGACGCTCTGCAAAAGCTGTAGGGAGCACACTGGTCTTTGCAGGGGGAATGAGAGTGATCAATGATCAGAACACAGAAATCAGGCAGCAGCACTTAGGCAGACCACACCTCACTCACTACTGGGTATTTCCCGAGACATATACTGCCAGTTTGATAGTGGGAACATCAGAGTCTCCTCACACAAACTAAGACAACAACAGGAGCTGAATCGCATGTGACCATAAGGCCGCCAACTGTAGTCTGGACAACACACTCTTGAAGGATCACCACAGATATGTCAACAGCAGTGCACAGTGCAAGGCTGTAACTGGTACAGGAAAACTAAATGGGGAGGACTGTAAAGTTAAGTGCCAGCAGTCCAAATGGCCCATGTATGAACAGCATCATCAGAGCCCTAAGCCTGTAACAGTAAGCATGCATAAGCACAGGCTGTCTGGCACAACTGCATTGCCTTCTAGAGATAGCCTAGGAATTACCCATAATGAGCACAAGGCACTGGGGCTCACTAGCCACATTTGAGAAGCAGAGCCGCTTCTCTTGAAGCACACTCTCTGCCAGAGATCTACACTCAGATCCTTAATGTCCTACATCCTTAGAGACTTAGGACAGTGCCTATAGTTTTTGATATTCAAGAAAGTAAACATCTCCATATCTTCATATCCTCAAGTAGAATCTGACATTTTGTTTTTAGTTCCAAAATTCTGATATTACTAAAAATTTATGGAAACACTTCATTATGAGAAGAGAAAGAAAAAGTAGGATGCAGATATATAAGGATATTTCTAAAAAGTAACTTACTCGTATGAAATCTGTAAGTGTATTATAAATGAAGGCTCCTCTTGGGAGGAAGAAGCAGCTTCCAGGGCTCAGGTCATGGAAGAAGAAAAGTTCTTGTTCCTAGATTGAAACAATAATTGCATTTCAAATTCTGTTTCTTGCTTAATGTTTATCATAACTGATGTGACAGTCATAAAATGTCATCTATCCTCCTATTGTCTATGGCATCCGAAAGTCCCTCAGTATCTCTCCAGATATATAACATATATACAATAACACATGTAAAATTGTCAGTTACATTTATGATCACTTAGCCTCAAATTTGGCTTTTCTGTTGTCTTTCATTTTTTACTTCCTTTTTTTAGTTCAAAGCAGTAGCTAGTTGACTAAGTTTTCTTCATACATTTAGAAAATAGGTCTCATGTGGGCACAATATAATAAGATGAGAAAAAAGTCCATTGCAGAAGGCAGGTTTCAAGTGATGTGACTCTTGATGGTGCCAACCTCTGAGTCTGTCCTATGCATAGAGTGTCTCTTAGCACTCCTGCCAACTACAGAAGTGGGCAGCTTAATAAATAAATGTTTTGCACATCACGTGACAAGCTCAATCCTGCAAGGTCCACCTACTTTATTTTATTTTTTTTTAAACTTTATTTATTTATTTATTTATTTGCCTTGGTGTTTGCCTGGAACTGGAACTACAGACAGTTGTGAGCTGCCATGTGGGTGCTGGGAATCGAACCCGGGTCCTCTGGAAGAGCAGACGGTGCTCTTAACTGCTGAGCCATCTCTCCAGCCCCCTACTTTATTTTTATATCATCATAAACTTTCACAGGAGCTTTCAAATCTCTAATAAAAGATAGAGGACAGGAAGTAATGAGCAGGCTTTTGGAGTGTAGGTATGGAAGAACTCAGTGGCAGGCAAAAGTGTCAACAGAACAGAAAACAAGAGGAAAGAGAAATATTACTCTTGAGATTTTGTTTTGTGAGGTGCATCATGGGTAACACAGGAATGTCTGTGTGATGATGCTGTGGGCATACCTTCCCAATTTTCCTGTGGTCCCGGCTCTTGGCTTCCTCTTGGAATTTCTCCCAGCCTTTCATCATTTTGCTATCAGGAAAGGATATTCCATAGATCCTCTGCAGTGTTTCCATTTCAGGATTACCTTCCCAATATGTTGATGAATTCTAAACATCAGCAAAATATTGTTTTGTTTTTTTTAAAAAAAAAATAAAACCAAACATTTGGCAGTAACACCACTCTTCAACATGTATGCATTTTTTCATTAAAAAATCCATAGTGCTCAGTTACAGATTTCTTTGCAATGCTTGGAAGTATCTTAAGCTGATTCTAATAAAAAACCTTTCATCCATATTATAGCACTAATCATAAAGAATCTGCTATGACTTCTAAGAATGAAAGTGACAGGGAACAGGAAGGAGGAAAGACTGAGAAGCAGCTGTGATCACCATGCTGGAACCAGAAAAGGCAGAGGTTTGTGGAAGGGTTGGTCTCTCTGGTCTATGGCTCAGAGTAATGAGCATGTGTGATGGGTAATTAAGACCTATGTTTCACCTTGAGAAAACCAAGGTCCAGAAAGGCTGGGGCCTCAAAGTCAGTCTTGCTGCTTATGCTTGCTAGGGCAGGTTCCACCCTTCTGCCTTTCTCTTCTGCCTTTCTCACATGCATAAGGATGCTCTTATTCTCATTGGGGAATCCAAGAAATCCATTGGACAGCTGTCCTTGGTGTCTGCAGAGAGTTAGCTCTACCTCCTCCACAGACAACACTGGAGTCTCTTATATAAAATGGTGCATCTGCACATAACCTGGATAAACCTCCTGCACATTTTAAGCCATCTCTAGAGTACCTAATGCAAAATAAATACTATGTATGTATATGGTGCAATGTGCTGTTTAAGAAATAATGACACCACTACCATCCCACCACCAGCTCTATCATCCCCAGACCCCAAGTACACAGCCTATACATGCTCAGCATAGGTATAATTTGTTTTTTAAATATTTCCATCTGGCAGTTGATTAAATCCATACATGTGACGCCTGTGAATACAGAGGCATCTGTGGCATAATGCTCTTGTACACTGCAAAGATTTGTTACAAATATTGGTTTAATAAAACACTGGCCAGTAACTAGGCAGGAAATAGAGGCAGGGCAACCAAACAAGGAGAATTCTGGGAAGAGAAAAGGCAGAGAAGCAGATGCCAGCCAACACTGAGAAAGCAAGTTGAGAATTCTAGACTGAGCAAAAAGGTACTAAACCACGTAGCTAAACATAGGTAAGAGTCATTCGTTAATTTAAGCCTAAGAACTAGATAGTAATAGAGATGAATTACTGGCCCAGCAGTTACTATAACATTAAGCTTTTGAATCAATTATTTCATAAGCAGCTGCAGGGACTGGTCGGGCAGGACAGAGAAACTTCTGACAACAGACATCTAAATAAAGAACAGTATATTTAAAAACTACATAGACGGTTAGAGGGATGGCTCAGTAGTTAAGAGCATTTGCTGCTCTTGCAGAAAATCCGAGTTCAGTTCCCAGTACCCACATCAGGCAGTAACTTCAGTGGTCTGACACTTCCAGCCTCTGCAGAAACACACACACACACACACAAACAAATAAACAAACAAATAAATATACATCTTTAAGAAACAGCCATATAAAAATATGCATTATAGTACTTAGAATAAGACTAAATAATAAGCAAAACCTACATAGTGTTTTAATAATCAAGATTCTAAAATATTACTTTTAGTGAAATAAGGCTGAAGAGCTCTAAAATACCATCATGTTCAGACTATATTGGACATGAGTGAAATCCCTTATGTAGTTTACTTTGTTTGCTATATTTATAAACTTTAAAAATCCTTACCTTGAAAATTTTTATGGCTTTAATTTTTCCAGTGTGTCTTACATGGGGGCCTTTACAAAGGTCAATTAATGAACCACACCTATAATGAGAGATTTAAGACACACCCAGACATAGTTATATCTCTTTAAACTGTTCACTATAAACCACATTATCATATTGTCCCAGTTAGCATTAACTGTCAATTTGACACCTGAATCACCTGAAACAGTGTCTCAACTGAGCACCGGTCATTATCAGGTTGGTCTGTAGACTGTCTATGAGGGATTGTTTTGATTGATATTGCAGGGCCCAGCCCAGCATGGGAAGCACCTTCCTGGGCCATACTGTAAGAAGCCAGCAGAGAACAAGTCAGGAAGCAAGCGCTCGCTCTCTCTCTCTCTCTCTCTCTCTCTCTCTCTCTCTCTCTCTCTCTCTCTCCTTCCCTCCCCCTTCCTTTCTTTTTATTTGTTTCTTGTTTAAAACAAGGTTTCTTTATGTTATCCTGGCTGTCTTGGAACTCGATATGCAGACCAGACTGGCCCTGAAGACAGAGCTCTGCCTGCACCTGCCTTCCATCTTCATGGTTTCTGCTTCAAGTGCCTGCTTAGATTCCTGCCTTTCCTTCCCTCAGTGGGTGGCTGTGACCCACATATGTAGGCCAAATAAAGCATCCCCTGCACTAAGTGGCTTTTGCTCAGGGTGTTGTTACAGCTGTAGGAAGGCAGCCAGGACACGTAAGTTTTAGAAGAAAGGCTGCACTCTTTACATGGATGGGCAGGCTTCAATTCAGGTCAGTGAGAGGAGTGACCTATCAAGCCTCAGATCACAGATTGCTCTCTATTCAAACTGAACACCTCAAAAGTTTTTCTAAAGACACTGTGTATGCAGAGATATCCTTTTTTTACTGTCTCGTCACTGCAATAAAACCAAAAGTCCATCCTCTGTCCCCACCAGGACTACTTAGGGCAGCTGCTGCTAAGCTCCAGGACCTCACTGAGCCTTAAAACTGGTGCACACAAACCTGTAAACAGTGGTTGTTGGAGTGTCGACTTTCTCCTTCAGAATCCGGCACTTAAATTTATTGTACTACAAAGAAAATGTTTACATATGATTACAAAAGTGTCTTAATGGGGAAGCTATTCTTTTTTTTTTTTTTTTTTTTTTTTCCAGGACAGGTTTTATTTTCTATGTAGCCCTGGCTGTACTTGAACTCGGTTTGTACATCAGGTTGACCTCAAACTCACGGAGATCTGCCTATCTCTGCCTCCTGCAGTGTGTGCTACCAATACCCAGCTTTTTAAAGATTTATTTATTTATTATGCATACAGTATACAGAAGAGGGTACCAGATGTCATCATAGATGGTTATGAGCCACCATGTGGTTGCTGGGAATTGAACTCAGGTCTTCTGGAAGAACAGTCAGTGCTCTTAACCTCTGAGCCATCTCTCCAGCCCCGAAGCTATTCTTTTTAAAAAGTTCTGAGAGACACTCTCCTATGTACAAGGTGTTGGAACACTCTGGACATGCTGTGATCATGGCAAAGAGAGACACTGTCCAGTACAAGACTCCAGAGACACAAGGTTGGTAAACTCTCACATATGACCATGCTGTGAGTATAAACACACAAGACCGTGGTGGTGGGATACACATATATTTTATATCAGCTAAGTGTTTAAAATTAATTCCATCTTTGTTTTACTCTTAAAATGTAGCTGTCATGTAACAAGGTTACAGGCTTGGCTAAGATTCTATTGGACAGTACTCTTCTAGAAGAAGCCATTTTAACTACATAAATAAATCCAGTTCTTAGGGCACAATTCCATTATTTGCGTAAAAACAAACTTTACATTACAACATTACATTTGCTAAAAAGCCATGGTATCATTACAGGTAACAAACCAAGGCAATTTACCCTTTTCTCTGCTTTTATTGCAACAATCACAGTATTAAGTATTAATTCATATTAAATAATTAAAGACAGTTCTTGAGAGAAAAAAGCCTGCATTTGTCCAATGTAACTGTTTCATCCCAATATGTTCAAGTAAAGCCATTCTCCTTCACAAAAGCTGGTATGGTTAGTTCTTTAGAGCAGCAGAAAAGTCAAGGCAGCCTGCAGAATGGAAGTAACATCTGTAACTGACTGGTGTTTAGAGACTGACACCAGGAATATATAAGCTGTTATAATGCAAACCAAGCCAAAAATAAATCTACTCTCATTCAAAGACAGCTAACAGGCCTTAGAATACTCCAAGGAAGGTATACAAATGGCCAGTAAATGGACTGAAAAGAGGCTCAGCATCATTATGTCCTAAGAGAAATGCAAGTCAAGGCATAATGAGACTCTACTTCGTAACCAATGGATGTCCATTATAAAAAAAAAAAAATCTAGAAAGTTGGTGAGCAAGAATATAGAAAAACTGTACAGATGGTAAATAGTAAGATTGCCATAGAAAATGCTATGGAATGTCCTGAAAAATTAAAAACAGAGCTTCCCATGATCCAGCAATTCCACTTCTGACATATATATTTATGTATGTATATGTATTATACACATGAAATATATATGTACATATATAAAGAAAAATCATCATTTCAAACAGAAATATCTATGCTCACATTCATATCAGTAAACACACAATTGTCAGAATGTAAACAACTCCAGCATTTATGGGCAGATGAACTGAAAAACACAAAGATACACACAGAGAGAGAGAGAGAGAGAGAGAGAGAGAGAGAGAGAGAGAGAGAGAGAGAGAGAGAGAAAGAGAAAGAGAAAGTATTATTTAGCCTTTAAAAAGAAGAAGGAAATTCTGCCACACTGTGCAGCACAAGTGAGTACCGAGAGCCTTGGTGTGGTGATATATTGTATATTTAATAAAAATAGTCTGGAATAGCAGAGGACAGAGTCATCCACAGAGCCAAGCCAGAAAGGTCAGGGAATGATGACCCAAGCCTTTAATCCCATTACTCTGAGAGGCAAGATCTGTCTAAATCTCTGTGAGTTCAAGGCCTAACAGAGCCAGGCCTAGCCCTGGGAAAGTCGAATCAGGAAGTAAGACAGATGGGCAGAGAGGAGTTCAGAAGCTTGTATTCGGAGGATTGGTGGAGATAGGCTGAAGAGTTGGCTGGCCGAGAAGTGGCTGTGATTTGTTTCTTGTCCCTCTGATGTTTCAGCTTTTCCCCAAAATCTGGGTCCAAGTCTTTATTAAAATACCAAATAGAATTTGTGCAATACCTTACAGTGAGGTAAATAGTGTGTGATTCACTTAACTGGGATTCTTATCAAATTCACAGAGCAGTAAGCAGAGGGCTGGATGCCAGGGTGGGAAGTAGAGGAAGTGGAGAGTTGAAAGCTGGTCCTTAATAGTAGAGTTTTCACTCTGGAAGATGAAACCATTCTGGGTTGACAGTGCTAATATTTTCATATATACTTAGTGCCACAAAACTGTGCATGCAAAAATGGTTAAAATGGCAATGTTACTGTGGCAGTTTGAGTACAATCGGTCCCCATCGGCTCACAGGAAGTGGCACTTGTTGAAGGAAGTGTGTTTCTGTGAGGGCTGGCTTTGAGGACACCTATGCTCAAGCTATGCTTAGTTCAGGCCACTTCCTGTTGCCTCTGGGTCAAGATATAGAACTCTCAGCACCTTCTCCAGCACCATGTCTGCCTGTACACCACCATGTCTCACCATGATGATAATGGGCTAAACAACTGAAAATGTAAGCCACCCTAATTAAATGCCTTTCCTTTATAAGAGTTGTCATGGTCATGATGTCTCTTCAAAGCAATAGAAGACCTAACTAAGACAGTTTCTTTTACATATTTTGCCACACAAAAGGGAATAATTGTACCTTTAATCAAAACCATCTAGCTATTAAAGCAAAGTTCCTAAACTGAAAATGTTGTACTTTAAAAGTATGAGTTTTCTTTGATACTTGTGATTTAAAGGAAAAAACCTAATTTATTTAACTTCATTGGTCACAAAAAGAGAGACACCCTTAAAGTTTTATGCAAGCCACTCTAGGTTAGATATTTAAAACAAACAACGAAATTAATTAAAAACTCAGAAAGAGGCTTTCTAAACGTTAGCTTAGCAGTTAAGAACACTGGTTGCTCTTGCAGAGGACCCAGGTTCAATTCCCAGCACCGACACAGAGACTAACATCTATCTGTAACTCCAGTTCGAGGGGATCCAAAGCCATTTTCTGGCCTCAACGCCCAGAGCATGCACACAATGCACATACACACACTCAGGCAACACCTACACAAAAATTATTTGAAAGGGAGAAAGTAGACAGACAGGAGAAGTTTGTGTAGTAATATGAATAATATCTTTGGGAGCAGTGGTCAAACTTTTTAGTTCAACTGTTAACTGGCCATACTTTCTGCTTTAGAATTAGGCAACACTTACTCTCCAGGTGAATCAGTAATCCCAGCAGTGCAATATTAATCATACTCCAAACTTATCAGATACATGAAACTTACTCTACTGGCTCTTCACCTACCTATGACTGCCTGAAATGTCTCAAAACATGAGGAATATGGCACAGCAAGAGATGGCTGACACACTCAGAACAGCTCTGCAGACTCTACAGGTGACCACTGCTGTAGCAGGAAATCAGGAACTATACATGTGAATGGATCACGTCAGAGGGCTGGAGCCGAGTGGGGCGTGGTCAACTGGAAAGAGTTTCGGAAGTAGACCTCCAAGGGAGAGGACCAGGACAGGAAGCCGGCATTCTCTCGCGCAGGGCTGGGACCTCTCGAGAGAGTTCCGGATCGGTGGCGCGGGAGTTCGGAGGTGGGGCGTGTGGGTGAGGAGCTTTCGTTAGAAACACTCTGAAACACTCTGGCACGCTGCAACCTTACCCCTTCACCATTTCTTAAAACCTTCTCTGTTTTGTAAGTGATTCTCACAAAATAAACCTCATTTAAAACATATCTCACAGCGGGTTTGTACCGTGATACACTGCACCCTCACAACAGCTCTCCAGACTGTACATGTGACCACTGAAACCCTTACAACAGCTCTTCATAATGTCCATATGACCACTGACACACTCCCAACAGCTATTCAGATGGTACATGTGACAAATGGCCCCCTAACAACAGTTCTCTAGAATGCACATGTGACCAGTGACACAGCTACAAAAGATCTCCACACTGTACATGTGACCACTGCACCCTCACAACATCTCTCCAGACTGTACATGTGACCACTGACACTCTCACAACAAATTTCCTGACCTTACACCTGACTACTGAAACCATCAAAACAGATCTTCATATGGTAATGTGACCAGCGACAACCTCAAAATAGCTCTTCATACTGTCCATGTGACCAATGACACCTGCACAACAGTGCTTCATGCTGTACATCTGACCAATGACACCTGCACAACAGTGCTTCATGCTGTACATCTGACCACTGACACCCACAAAACAGCTCTCCAGACTGCACATGGGACACTGACACCCTCACAACAGTTCTTTATAATGTACATGTTACCACTGAAACACTCATAATAGCTCTGCAGACTGTACATGTAACCACTCACACCCTCACAACCACTGACATCCTCACAACAGCCCTCCTGACTGCACATGTGACCACTGACACCTTCACAATAACTCTGCAGACTGTACATCTGTCCACTGACACCCTCACATCAACTATCCAGACTGGACATGTGACCACTGACACCCTCACAAAAGTTCTCCAGAGTATACAACTAATAGCTGGGCAATAGTCAATTATTTGCCTGGATGGAAGTGTTGTGGAATATTTGATTGCACTGTGAAATTCCCAAACTGTGTTAATAAAATTAACCTTGGATCAGGAGGCAGAACTAGAGACTAGTTGAAAGGAATTAGCCATAGAGAGGAAGAAGAACCAGAAACATGGATAGTTATACAGGAAGGAGACAGAGGAACTAGAAATATGGATAAAGAGAGACACATAGGAAAGAGGAAGGAGTAATTTAGAGGTTCTCAGGTATTTTGTTTTTGTTTTTTTTTTTTTGGTTTGAGACGAACAAATATGCTTTCCTTGCTGGGTCTCTGGCCACCAAAGAAGTTCAGCTGGTTGCTTCTCAGCTGCTTCTCTGATCTAGCAGGTTTTAACCCCATTATCTGACTTCCAAGTCTTCATTGGCAAGTAGAATGATAGAGACTTAGTTTAAAACCTACGTTTGGTGACCGTGGCCAAGCTAGTGCCCAAGGACTGGAAATCCTGCCTGGAAACTGTCTGAGCAGAGGGTGCTGACTGTGGGGCCATGGGGCACAGATGGTAGTTAAAATATCAGTGGATTGAGGTGTGGCCTCTAAGCTGACAGAAAAACAAAGAAGAAAAAGGTAGTCTATGCTAATAGCTTTTAATATTCCTTCCTGGTGACAGGATTTTATGCTAAGTTTCCTAGTTACCTTAAACATTTCCAGGAGTGAGTCCTTTCTGGCTTCCAATCTTTCAAATGGTTGCTTCTCTTTGATAATAGTTTTACATATATTCTCCAAGGCAGACAACTCAGTGCTGGACACCACTCTAAAAACCAAAGCAGTAGAGACCCTGGCTTCAGTTTGATCTTCCAGATGCCATCCACCCCTTCCTCCTTGATCCTATGCCCTTCAATGCTAACTGGCATGCTTTCTAAACTGAGTTGGCACATATGCTTTTGTTCAGAGGGCTGTATGATGGGCTCCCTATATCCCTGCTCTCAGTGGCTGGCAACAGCTAGCCTCAGAGGAAGGTGTGTGTGAGTAGCATTAGGAAGGCTGAGAGCCACTGCCTTAGACTGCCAGGTAAACAGTCAAAAGGCTCCTGTTGCCCATATGAAAGTGGGGTGTGATAATAAGAGAGGGCACTACATATCCTACTGTGGTAAGAGAGTGTCTTGATCAGTAACCATGCCTTCACAGTACTGAGGACATGAAGGGACCCTCCAGAGACTAAAGGTATGGGACTTTAGCCCCAAACCCACTCCAGAAAGGGAGAAGGGATAGAGAAGGAGTTTATCATCAAAGACCAATGATTACATTGAATATGTGCATGTTACAAAACATCCATTGAAAACCACTGAACAACAAGGCTCCAAGAGCGGCCAAGCAGGTGAGATAGCCCACAAGACATGGGAAACACCACACACTACCTGACTCCTCATCATCTGTGTACCCTTTGAAATGGCTTTTATAATAAATAAATAGTTTTCTATGGTCCAGTCTACCAACTACTGAATCTACATAGTGAGTTGTGGGTCAGACTGATAGAAAGCCTCGACTTGTGACTGGCATCAGCAATGTGGCAGCCTTATACGCCTGAGAGTGGAGTTGAAGGTCTGGGTTATCCAGAGGCTGGAGAATAAGTTTTTACATGGGGAAAACAAGATGAACGAAAACTTCACACACTTAGGGTCAAAGTATTATATATAAACATATTCAAAACATTCTCAACGTTCCTAATGCTCTGACCCTTTAATACAGTTTTCGTGTTGTGGTGACCCCAATCATAAAATTATTTCATTGATACCATATAACTGTAATTTTGCTACTGTAATGAATTGTATTACAAATATTTTATATGCAGGATATCTGCATATATAACTCTAAAGGGGTCACAACCCACAGGTTGAGTACCACTGCCCTAAACTTAAAAGAAAAAACAGTTCAGACTGGAAAAGGCTATAAGAAATAGTAACATGATCCAGGTATTGTGGGACAAGCCTTTAATCCCAGCATGTGGAAGCCAGCCTGGCCTATAACAGTAAATTCCAGACCAGCCAAGGCTATACAGTGAGACTGTGCCTCAAAAACAAACAAACAAACAAACAAAAAAATTAAATAAAAAACCCCAACTACATAATGCCAGATATGGTGTTAGGGATGTCATTACTCAGCATGAGAGTGTGAGAAAAGTCAAACATTTCATATTTGCTCAAGCAAGAGATGGTAGTGAAAAAAGACAGAAATGTTTAGGACATAAAGTTGAAAAACTAGACAGAAGTGCTGGATGGAGCAGGAGGAGGAGAGGGGGATTTGAACTGGACTGGGATGCTGGATGGGGTTGTTAGGGAGAATAGAAGAATTAGAAAGACCTAAGGTTGGCCACTGGTGGTTTCTCTAGGAACTGTGAAGAATACAGAGCAGAGATGGCTGTAGAGAGCCGGGCTACAGGGCTATGTTTCCCAGCACAGACCCACTGATGTGAGACTCCTGTGAACCACCACCACTTGGCACTCAGTGTGTGAGACATTTGGTGAATTTGATGGTGCCTTGACTAACAAGAGCAGAAGTGGACAGCTGTTCTCCAGTGTGGAGCACATGATTCAGTTTGAATCAGTGTCCTGCTCTAGTGAGTATATTGAAAGTTACTTTCCAATCTAGGCACATTTGAAAAACAGTTTTCATAACTAGCTAACCCTTGATAATCACACAATACACTGTGACTGAAATATAATAAGCAACCATTATAAAACAATGGTATGTACACATGCAATCAGAGCCCAGCACTTGGCAGTCTTACCTGTCTTCAATGAACATGTCATAATAAAATCCATTCTCAATGGGTGGGCCGTAGCACAGGTGGCCTCCATAGTAAAGTTCCATAGCCTCCCCCAGGATGTGTGCACTGGAGTGCCAGTACACCTGCAAGATATAGACGGGAAAGCTGTTAGCTACCAAAACTGTCACAGGACATCAGGAGAGGGGTAGCATGTGTAAGCACGTAAATGGATGTTGAGGAGATAACCATCAAGAATAGTCTCCAATGCCTACTTGGATGGGAATGTTCCCTGCATCCTTCCTAGTATTCCCACAGAGCTTAGGTCTAGCTCAGAGTCACTTTGCTGGCACTGCAGCTACAGTGTATCTGTTCCCCACTTTCTTTCTGTGCCTTTGACTGTTCAGAACCAGACCATCCACTCACAACATTGAGCTGAGTAGTCACATGGAAACTGGTGTAGACTTGGGGTGGGAGGATACCAGTTCCCCTTCTTTCTCCAAGACAGCCTCTGAACTCAATACAGACAAGCTATTTGGGGATGCTACTGGACTCGGGGAAATTTCAGATCTGCATAGCAGTCTCCATATGCTAAGTAGCATGTGACTATGGAAGTTTCAAAAACTTGAAAGATGGTTCAAGAAGGAAAAGATGAAGCCAGGAAATGTTGCCGGCTGCTGGAGATCCCTGAGGAGCATATGTGTGGGCTAAACTACCATAGCCCAAGGGCAGGTTACTGACCTCACAAACTCAGAAAGTTAATTTGGTTTTCAATTCCCAAGGAATTAGTATTATTTTGAGGGTAAATAAAACAAATAAAGTTAGTTTAGTTTATAAGGAATTACTTTAGTTTCCTCATGAATTAAAATTAACCAAGTCACCAAATTAAATACAGGTGCCAAAAGTGAATAATTATTGAGCCCTAGGTCAGAACCTTCTCCTTTGTTAAATAAAAAGGACAGAGTGCAGTTACCTACCATTTGTTAAGTCAGAGCAGAAAGAGGTAGATGCAGAGAAGCCATGTATAATTCTGGTCTACTGCAACAGGCTGGCCATGCTCTGTGGACAGAGCCAGGGGATCATCCTTGCAGCACACCATCTGGACTCAGGGTGCTGCTGAAATAGCTGCTGGCCATCTGCAGCATCTCTGGGGGACTGCCCTTACCTAGATAGTTGTCAAATCAAACAGTGTGCTAGATACAGGATATAATACATAGATGACAATTGAGGGAAGGCAAAAAGCATGAATAACAGCCAAAGGTCTGGACTGAGAGAACTGGTAAGGTACACTGAGATAGGCAAAGAGCAGAGGAGTAAGTTTGGTGGTTAGAATCAAGAATTTCATGGTGAAATTCTAGTACAGCACCTACATGGAAATGTCAGTTAGGTATAAAACACAGCACTGAGGTGTGTTTACCTGAAGACTGCTGAATGTGGACAATTTACAGATTTGCATTTTTCAGAATCACTTTTGAACATGGTTTTGTTAATATTACATTGCTTAACAGTTGCATGGTTATACTTCGTGTGGTGGTTTGAGCAAGAACTATTTCTCCTGGAATCTGGTATCTGAACACTTGGTCCCCGATTGGAATTGTATGGTTACACTTGGTCTGGTTGTTTGAGTGAGAACTTCCCTCCTGGGATGGGGTGTCTGTACACCTGGTCCCCAGCCAGTAGCATTGTCTGGGGATGTTTTGGAACCTTTAGGAGGTGAAGCCTTGCTAGAAGAAGTACATCCTGAGGTAGGTTTTGAGAACTTATAGCCTTGCCCAGTTTCTAGTTTGCTCTCTGCTTCTAGTCTGTGGATGGAAGTGCCATAAGTCAGCTCTTGCTGCAGGCATCTGCTGCCATGCCTCCCAGTCATAAGGGACTGCCCTCTAGATTCTTAAGCCAAAATAAACTTTATTCCATAAGCTGCTTTTGGTTATGATGTTTTAACACAGTAACAAAGAATAACTAACATCCTTGGCATATTTTAATCAGAGATTATACAGTTCTTATCATCTAGAAAGCAAAATAATATAACCTCAGCTAGCCATAGCTAGATTTTTATAGAGGCAATAAGTCAGTCAAAAGGAGGCTACAAGCTATGGTAATTTGCATATCAGAGACATATAAAAATAGCACTTATTGTATAAAATACTGCATTTACAAGTATTTAAAGGATTTTTCCAAATTCTTCCATGGATATTAATTTACAGGTGCATACATTTAAGAACTGACTAAAAATTCATTTTGAATACAGTGATTTAATAGCTAAAACATTTAACCTAAGGAAACGATTTTAAGAAACAACAAACATGGACTACTTATGTGAGTATACATTCTATGAATATTCATTAGCTATCATTAAGTGCCATGTGGTAATCTTCAATGTTGAAAGGCCAAAATTGTCATCATCCTTGATTTCAGTGTGTGGCTTTTCCCATAACTTTTGAATCTGTCATAAGGACCTGGCTCTAGCTGGCTGGCTTTTAATACTTACAGCCTGAGCTTCCTCATTGTCAAACATAAGCAGCTCTACAGTGGAGTCCCCTTCCAACGGACGCTCCAGGTCCCATAATACACCGTTCACTTTGGCAACTACTGTATTTTCAGCCAATTCTTGACTAGTAGGAGAAAAACCATTTGAAGTTATCATTTATCACATTACAATTCATTATAAGAAAATCTTCAATAAAAGGTAGCTAGAAAGTATAAATATGAACTAATAGGATAGAGATCCTTTATTCTGTAACAATTATTTTGTGTATCAAAGTCATATACACTTACTATTTTTGAAACTTGAAAAATAAAGAAAGCACAAATAATAAAATTAAAATCTCATATAAATCTTACCCCTTATTATTAGAAAAAAACTGTTTATAACATTTTGGTACATCACTCTCTAGTCTTTTTCTATATCAGTTTCTCATCCATACTAAAAACAAAAAACTAGTTAAAAACATAATTTTATAGCCTACTTTTTTGTTACCATGCTATCAGTCAGAGACCCCAGGCAGCCTAGAAGTGTCTTGTTTACTAAGGAAGCCCTGGCTTTTGCACTTTGCTCTCTTAGGGGACACACATGGCCATCAAAGCACATGCCTCCTTGTGCCCAGTGATTGCACAGAAATAGAATGTCAGGTTGAGAGAAGACCATCATACAATTTCTGATAAATATATTCTAACACACTTACACCCACACTAAACGATTTTTAAAATCTTTGTCAGTATAGTATTTTTATTTCTTTGATGATTAATTTTACTTTTAACTAACTGTCTGCTTCCTTTACCTATTTTCCACAGGGTCTGAACTTCCTTTCTTCCTATTTTTAAAATAACATTTATGATTTGAAAAGCTGAGTAATAAAGTTCTAAGAGTAAACCCAGGAAAACACAGGGAGTGAGGGATATTTGCAATTACATCTCTCAGAAATGACTGTTAACATTTTGATCTATGGTCTTTTATAATCTTTTATACATATACCATATAAAAGTTTTAATACTGTCCTTTTGCATATGTTATTTTGTAACCTACTTCATAAAATTAACAATAAATTATAACACCGTCTTTATCTGTAGACAGACTTCCAAAGCATATCATTTAATCATTACAAGGGAATCAAGACTGGCTGGCCATCTTGGTTATATTTTATGGATTTTGGTTTGTTATTGCTGTAATGAACATTCTTAAACATGTATGTTAGCAGCCAATTCTTTTCTTAGGAAAAAAAATTAAAGTAAAGCTGTGATGTCCAGGGCAAGGAACTGTTTATGTTGGAATACAATGAAAACTTTCCTAACAGCGGAGGCACCATTGTCCCTTGCCAGTGCTCTCAAGCTGGGCACTAGGAAATTGCATTGTCCCTCAATAAAGTTCTAAGAAACAGGGCACTGCCCCTCTAAAGAGAGGGAAACCATGTTAGGGGAGAATATTACACCTTTTAAACAGCAGGTTGCAGCCCATTTGGGGGTCAAACAACTCTTTCTTTCTATTACTCAAGACTTTATTAATATTTCCATTTCCTAGGAAGGTTCTCTAAAACCATTAGAAAATACAGATATTTACACTATGATTTATAACAGTAGCAACATTACAGTTATGAAGTAGCAACAAAATAATTTTATGATTGTGGGTCACCACAACATGAAGAACTGTATTAAAAGTTAGTCACAGCATTAGGAAGGTGGAGGACCACTGCTCTAAAGGGAGGTGAGCCTTCACCTCCAAAGAGGGTGGCCCTTGAAGATTGATTCTTTCCAAGGTGCCTTGGTCAAAGCCCACACTCAAACAACTGCAGACAATCATTGTGACATCCTATCAAGTGAACTTGTGTAGTCTGCAATTATGGATGGAAATACCCAAAAGCCGAAGGACTAATTTCTGTCACTGGGGTCTTGGGACTCACTATATATGTGATCTGATAATGCAGCTTGGCATAAACACAGTCAGTCTTCCTCTGAAAGAGACATTACTAGAGCTACTCTGTAACATATGGTCATCTAAGATACTTCCAGCCTATAGAACCTGAAGCAGTGCAGGTAGATGAACCTTCTCAAACACTTAAATATCTCCTGACATGTGCTGACACCTTCTCTAGATGGGCAAAAGCCACCCTACATGGATTAAAGCAAATTTATTCTCTAGAATAAAACTTCCGAGTTTCCACAGCTTCAAGATTACCCTGAACACGGGTGTCTGTGCCTGCAAACTCTTGAATGATGTAGAAATTTTCTGTGGAACAAACAAGGATGCCTTAACTTTTTAAATTCAAAGGTAAGTCCCATTTACAAATCTATCAGTAGCTGTAACCTGCCTTTATGTGCCATTTTCACTCTTTTTCTTTTGTCACTGTTAGTATAAAATGCACGCTCAGTACTCACGGCCTCCCCCCCCCCCATTTTCCTTTACTCTATTCTGGATACTCTACCCTTTCACTGGATTCCTTCTGAAAACTGTTCTTTTCATGTAACCAAGAGATCTCACCCTTGGGAACAAGGTATAGAAGATTGCTCTTCTGGGTCCAATTGCAGCCATGGTTTTTCTGGTTCTTGCTCTTTGGGGACTATTGGTTGGCAGAATAACATTATTCTTATTTGGGCCTATGTCTGTACTCTTGTAAAATGTGTGTCTTCTAGTTTATGCCACTTTCAGACTAGACTCTTTGTGATGCAAGGATTCCAGTAAATCCCTACCACATCCTAGATTCTCCACAAAATAAGAATAGGGTAAGAGTTTCCTGGTTCTTCTAGGCAGGGGCTATGCCCCCAATTACTGTGTAAACAGTTATGGAAAATGGATCATTTTTTTCAGCTTCCTAAAAGGATCTCTTGGAGCACAGCTCTGAGGAGTGACTGAGGCAGGAGTATAGGGTGGAGATTGAGGTGTGAAGGCTAGGCTGTAAATCAGCACATGAAAACCTGCTGAAGGAGAAAAAGACTAACTAACCACCTAACCACTACCAAGGACAGTCGAAAAGGACAGTGATTCAATGATCCAAAAGCCTATGTGTCATAGGGGACCTGAAAGTCCCAATTTTTGTACTGTGTCATCGAGCATCTAACCTTTCTCACAGCTCTGTCTGTCTCCCTCCTTGAAAGTGTACAATTTGTTAGTAAGATCCAGTGCTTTGCTCTTAGACAAAAGAATCTGGAGACCTGGCAAGTGTCACCAGACTCCAATACTCTTTCCAATAACACTACTATGGTGGCTCATCCCAGTTGTCATCTTGACACACCTCGAAAGAGGGGACCGCAGTTGGAGTGTACATCCATCAAAATGGCCTGTGGGTGTGTCTCTGGGGCATTTTCTTTCTTTTTTTTTTTTGCCACACAAAGAGTTTATTTTAGAGAGTTATCGAAAGGCGGGTACCCGGAGAAGAGTGGGAGAAAGGAGGAAGAAAGACAGAGAGAGAGAGAAGAAAGGGGGGGAGAGAGAGAGAGAGAGAGCGGGGCATTTTCTTATTGCTATAGAAGAGCTCAGCCCACATGGGCAGTGCCATTCCTGGCCAGATTCTACTTGGGCTGTATAACAAAGGTGACCAGCAAGCCAAAGATGAGCAGCACTCCTCCATGGTCTCTGCTTCAGTTCCTGCCTTGAGTTCCTTCCTTGGCTCCCCTTCACAGTGGACTGTAACCTGTGAGCCAAAGAAACCCTTGCTTCTTTCTCCAAGTGGCTTTTGGTAACTGTATTCATCACAGCCAACAGGAAAAAAATAGGATGAGCAAGAATTTCTATTACTCAAGACTTTATTAATATTTCCATTTCCTAGGAAGGATGAGAGCTGTTCTGTGACTGAAAACAGTGTCAACCTTTAAATTACAATTTGAAAAAGCTCCCTGCCTTGGCTTGTATTTACATAAATAAACATTGCTTTTACATCTGGATTCCCCCTGCTTGGTGGTCTTTCTGGAAAAATGCGAGTCTGGGCACAACAATAGAATAATGCAGGAGATGCTTGATATAACAGGCAGTAGGAAATAACTCCTGATCTATTAATTTAGTCAAACTTAGAGACATCCTATCTAGTATTTCTGTAACCACATAGCTTTATAATGTCGATTTTAAGGAATAAGATACTAAGTTAAAAGAACTGATTTTAATCATAATGTCAGATTCCAGCTGTCATGAAATTTGTTGTTTGCTCATTTTGCTTCTTCCACTTTGATGTGCTTATACAATCAAGGAAGAATTTAGAAAAGATATGTACCATGAAAACACTTTATAATCAATGGTTAATATCTATAAGGAAATGACTGTGCGCATAGAAAAGGCCTGTGTGAGATGGAGGCTGTCAGAGTAGGACAAGACAGACCAAGTGGTGCTTCCTCTCTGACCATCTCCATAAAGCCAAACTAAGAAGTGTCCCGTGTCTGATTTCTCCATTGTGCATCATAAATCCATCTGCTTTAGATCCTGCCTTCATCCAGAGCTGGAATCCAACAGAAAAAGAGAAAAAAAACAACAACAAACTATTTTACTGATGTCTAAAAAAAGCTTTCAGTAGCTCTGGCACAATTAACACTGTAGTATGTCCTCTCCAAATACAATCACAACAGGAAGTGAGGAGGCAGACAGTCGCACAAGGGGCGTGTGTACATGGGTGCATGTGAGTGTGCTTAAGTGTGCATGCTTGTCTGCGTGAGAGGGTTCTCACCTAATCTCGGTGGCCACTTGATAAGGTGTGGTCCTCCACCTTTCTCCTTGCACCGGTTTCCCTCCAGCCACCCTCACGGTAATCACACTGCTCACATTCTTTTCCTGAGTCTCAGGTAAGAGCTGATCATCTGTTTTCAATGTTTCGAAAAGCTTCAATCTTTCTTTTATAAAATCCAGTTGCTTCACCTGAAATTCATTAGTTTACAGTAAGGTGAAGGACCCAGTTCACTGCGCTGACTGCTCAGCAGCGCCCCACTTCACCTCTCAGCAGTGCTTACCCTCTGTCCATATCGCATCCAGGAGACCCTTCCCTCTTACCTAAGTCCTCTGGACCTCTCTCTCCTTCTCCCACTATCCACAGTATATTTATATTTATGCAAATTATACAGTATAGCAATTCTTGGAATCCTCAGGATTGGATTTCTAGACACCCCCCCCCACCCCATGCTCAAGTCCCTAATAAAGTCACATAGCACTGGTATATCTTCTCACATCCTCCCATATACTCTAGTTATCTCTAGATTATTAAAAAACAAAGTATGCTTAGAAAATAGCTAGTATACTGTACTGTTTGGGGAATAATGACCAACAAAGTCAGTACAAAAGCAAGGAATAATACTTTTTTCCAAGTATTTTTGGATTTTAAAATCCACAAATGAGGAACATGTATATGCACATGGGGAGGGGGCGCTGGGGCTGGCTGTACCCTCTTGGTCTACCTCTAGGTACTTGCCCTGCATCTGTCTGATCTACACAGCTAGACCAATATCTTTGAGGGGGGGTATTTCTCCTTTGTGCCTAATGAGTGCTGAGTAATATGAAATCAGGTGTTATTTCACCTTAAAGAGTGGAGACCAATGGCTAGCTTACATCAACAGGTTATTGATGTGGTCCAAACAATAACTTCATTAGTGATTACATTCTTATTCCAAGTCCTGCAGACCCATGTTTAAAATGAGGGCGAACATTTTTTGTTGTTTCTATAGCAACGACTTACCTCCCCACCATGGTCATCCTTTTTCAGTCTCTTCTTTTTGGTACCCTTTTCTTGGTTTTGAGTGGCAGGCTGAAAGATAAATTGTTCATCTATGACTGGTAAGAGCAAGACGTTTGAAACTGAAAGAAAGAAGAGACACCAGGCAGCTTGTGGCAGGGGCCCCATGGTTTGCAAATCCCTGCTGGGCTGTGGGAACCAAGAACTACTTACGGACCCTCAGGGATCAAGTTTCAGAGTTCAGCCTTTTCTGCCAAAGAATATTAAATATATTTTACTTTAAAATACCTCAAATCAGGAGCTGGGGATGTCGCTTAGTAGTATAACATTTGCCCAGTATGCACGAAGACCTGGGTTCCATACCCTGGAATACACATATCTCTCTGTGCTTCTCTCTCTCCACTAAGCTTTGAACAAATAACGTCACTGCAAAATGTGTGGCTGCCACCAAACTTTCATAGTCTGCCACCAGACTTGTTCATTAGATGTTGAATGCACCGTGCTTACCCTTGGAAAGAAAAAAAATCCCAGAAAGCCTTCAGAACTTAGAAAATTCTTTTAATTTGTATTTAATAAATTTAATAATTATCTAAAACATAGAAATACTGTAATCGAATAATCCTTCTAACACAAGGTTTTGACAGCCTTGAAAGCAGACTGTCAAAACAAGACAGTAAAAATAACCTCCATTAGACCTTAGATAGCACGGAACCTCTTTCCCAAGAAGACCATGAATCCTAAACACTTTTAGCAGTCTTTTTTAAAGAAAAATTTATTTGAGACAGTGTCTTGTTACATAGCCCTGACTGATCTAGTACTCGCTAGTACCCCAGGCTGGCCTCAGACTCTCATTCTCAACTCTCATTCTCCTGCCTCCAGAGTTCTGGATTCGAGAGGCGCCCCTTACTCCTTTCTATTACTGGAGGAGGGAAAGCGTTGTAAGTCTATCCAAGAAAGAGCTGAGAAATTACCCCAGCTGGTTAGGAGGCTGGTGAAAACCTAGCGGTTCCCCAGGCCGTGGGCAGCCGGCAGGGCACCAGCGGTGACACACCCTGCAGCCCCGCTAGGAGGTCGTTGAGTGCGCCTGGGCCGCGTCCCCCGAAGCCCGCCCGGTTACCTCCTGCGCCACCGCCGCACGCCTGGCCTTGGGGCCGCGCTGCTCCGCCAGGCGCAGCCGCAGGCCAGACAGGCGCTGGTGCAGATCGCGGTTCTCCGCCCGGAGTTCTGCCACCTCCTGCGTCAGGCGCGGGCCCTCGGCTTGGCCCCGCTCGGGCCCACGCAGTTGCTCGTCCCTCAGGCGCTGCACCTCCGCGCACAGCCAGCGGATGTCCTCCTCCTGTCGCTGCAGGCGCGAGGCCACGGCCTGAGCCGCTAGGACTTGGGCCGCCATGGCAGCCTCGCTAAGTCACCTGCGCCCTCCCGCACAGCCAGAGTGACCAGGCGACTGGGCGCCGGGGAGCTGACCGGCCTCTGGAGGTGGGGTCTGGGGGTGGGGTGGGGAGCATCACTACACGGGGCGTGGCGATTGAGGAAAAGGGGCGGGGCCTGAGGCTGATACTCAGATCATTGCGTGGGGCGGAGCGATGCGCGGATAGGAGGCGGAGCCATGTCTGGGCAACTGCAGGGAGCCGAGCGGTGAGCTCTGTCTAGAAGGGCTATAAGATGGTAGGAGGCGGGGTCTGAGCCGGGCGTAATGAAGGGGCGGGGAGATGAGAGGGGCCAGAGCGGGCAAATTTGCAGAAGCAAAGTGTTTAGATAGGGCTGGAGTGTAGGCATCAATGCTGAGGGCGATGGGATGGCTGGGAAAACTTTATGAAGCAAGGACAATGGGCAGGGAAAGGAGGCCACGAGCAGGGTTGAGAACTAAGCCCTAAGTAGTAGAAGTGAGACCATTAGATGGGTTTTTCTAGCGTTCAGAGGTGTATCCAAGTGCTACTGGAAGTGTGCTCAGTCTGTTGAAACTGGAGTTGGAGAAATTGAAGCACAGAGGATGTATGTTTCTTGACCAAATTGTCCAAAGTGTTGACAAAGCCTGATGAAGTTCTCTTATCCCCCTCTTGAATTCTTGCAATCACCACAGTGTGCAAACAGGTTCTGAAAAGCGGCCATTGCAAAAGGATCTTCATGCCAACCAGCTGTGTAAATACAGAAGCCACTTGGCAAGGACACACAGAAGAGCACTACAAAAACTTCGACCTGACCAGCACGACGTTGCTGACTATTTGGGTCAAGAGCAAATACTGTTTTTAACTGTCCTAACAGGAAGTAATGGTCGGCAAAGAATTAAGATTCCCCCAAGCCGCTCATCCTGGAAAAGGAAAAGGCAGAAACCCTGCTGCCCACCTCCAGGAGGAATTATTCTAGGGAGAGAGTTCATACTGTCCTCACAACTTACCAAACCGGCTGGCAGACTGGAGCTGAACCAATGATAGAGGCACACCTCCAGCAGCCTCGCTTTAGTCCTCTAATTAAACCTAAATCTCATATTAGTACCCCCAAATGGGTGTGGGTGGGTCCCTGGACCTTTGCAGTTGTTCATCTACCCATGGTAACCACAATGTATAGATCGCCTTTCTCTGCTTTTCACTGTTCACTGTCCCCTAGTTGGCATATTGCAGAGGCATAGCCGAGCTTATCTTGCTGAGACTTCCAGTATCCAGACTTTGGCTCTAACAACTCCAATAATAATTTCACATGTGACTTTGTATCTCTTATGACCATGACCAAGAGGCTTCCTGTGGCAAGAGCACAAGATGACTTTTGCTCTTCTAAAGTCCTAGAATGTACCAAAACTTGCATGAAGCTATTAGCAAGCAGTCACTTCTTAAATCTTTATAAGAGATGCTATTATTTATATCCATGTATAATGGAGAAATTAAGACACAGAGAATGTAGATCATTTGACCAAGGCCACAGAGCTACTGTGCACAAAGCTGGGTTCCAACTCAATGTCCAAACAGGTACTCTGGTGTCTTTCACAACTGCTAAAATTTAATTTAATACGTCTTGTGGTGTGATATGGCTAATAAACACCACAAGAGTTCTGGAATGGGGTTTATCTTGGGCTGGGGTAGTTCAGAGAGTGAGAAATGACTCTGAGAAATAAAAGTTGGGTAATGTCAGAAAAGCGGACAGACAGGTAGGTAAATGTTACTCTGGAGAATTGGGTGGAAGGAACTGAGGCTTTAAGTTAATTGGAATCACAAACCACTCCTAGTAAGAGACTCCATTGTCTCCTATGTGGAGATAGAAGTCTGACTAGTAAACAACTGTGGGGAAAAAAAAAAAAAACACCTCTATAGCACCCCAGGAGGTGGAAGGGCTCAAAGACAGACTGGGCTACATAGAAAGATCCTGTCAAATTTTAAAAAGAAAAGAAAGAAGGAAAGAGAAAGGGAAAAAAGGAAACAGAAGAGAGGATAGCTCACTTGGTGAAGTGCTTGCCTTTGGAGCATGGGGACCAGAGGCAGGTGTATCCCTGGAATGCATACACACACACACACACAAACACACACACACACACACACACACACACGCACACGCACACGCACACGCACACGCACACGCACATGTATGCACGCTTGCCAGGCAAGGCAGGAAGAGGGAGAAGAAGTACAGAAATTAAAATGAAGATAATGAAATAATATGAATGTAAAGAGTGTACTCATCTGAGAACGTATAATTACTAACATCCTACGTTGACAAAAAGAAAAACAGCAGAAGTTATTCGAAACTCTAGAAAATGGCCAGCAACATAGAACAATGATAATATCAAAGAAAACTACATATAGTTGTTCTTCATTGTGAATGGATAATTGGTTTATGGGGAAAAGCCTTACCCAAAGAAATCCCATAGATGCTTAAGTCTTTTACATAAAATGCCCAAATATTTTCATTTAACGTATGCACACAATCTTGTATTCGTTACCCCATCTCTAGTGACATACAGCACCTAATACAATGTAGCTGTGCTGTAAATTGTAGTGTTGTGTAGGAATGAGTGAGAAGAAAGGAGTGACCATGATGTACAGCTTTCATTCTTTCCTAATACTTTCAATCTGCAGCCTGTTGATCTACAGAAGCTGAATAAATAGAAATGGAGGACCTATTGTATATGTGTCTCTTCCGACCCAGCACTCTCACTGCAGGTAATTTACTCTGGAGATACATTTCTAAGAATACAAAAATGCATTTGAACAAAAATTCAACTCAGGGTTATTTGTGGTAATAAAATTCCATAAAGAGATTGGTATCATCAGTTATCATACACAGACTCAATAAAATACTGGGTGGCTGTTTAAAAGGTATTAGGAAGACGTCTGCAAATTGATATGGAGTCATTTCCTGGAGGTACTGTGACATGAAAAAAGCCAAGTTCAAAAGAGCTTATGTGACATGTTACATGTGGTGCAAGACAGAAGAGAAAATAGAGCGTGTCTGTATCTGCTTGCCAGTACAGAGAGAAAGTGAGGGGTAGACTAGCAATCGAGGAAGTCAGCTATCTACAAAGGACCAGGAGAGGCAAATGGTTGGGAGGGACACCAAAGAACCATACTTCCCTGGCTGCATCCTTTGTAGTCTTGACTTTTGAAGGCCCATAAATACTCCATGTATTTAAAACTGAAAAGAACTAGATACATTGGGAGCAAATTGAAGCAAACTTAAATTCAAATTATGGTCATCTAAACTGAAGACAGTCTAGAGGAAGAGAAAATGAGTGCCTTTAAACAGTCTTGGCCGAGGAAGGTGGAAGAAATGTGAAGAAATGATGACATCATTTTAGGACAAATGAGCTCAATCGAACAAGTCTGAAGAAGAAAGATATTATGGAAGCAGATACGTGAAGAAGCAGATACCCAGTGGCAGTTAAGCCATCTTGTGGACAGACAAGGTCTTGACCCCTCACACCTCCACAGTAGAGGAGCCAGAGCTCCTGGGAGAAAGGGCTATGTCTGTCGAGGTTGGGGCTTATAGGCAAAGATAAGACTGGAGGAGCTTGTCTTGAAGGAGATAAAGGGAGGGCTCCTCACTGCCTGACAACAAGAAGACAGGGTTTTCACTAACCAAATTGAGGCCATGTGAACATAAAAATAATCAAGTGCCATCATGAATTATAAGTCACTAAAAAATAGTTATTTATATATTCATATAAATAATTCTTTGAAACCAAAAGAGAAGCAGCGCTTCACTCTTAGACCAAGTGGAGACTAAACAGAAAATCAGCAAGCAAAACAGTCTCATGAAATAAAAATAAGCATTTTAATTAAAATATTAATATTATAAAGTACCAAGCCCATAGAAAAGTACCAAAAGAAAAAAGAAAACTGTTGTCAAATCAAACACAATATCTAGTCATAAGCTGAATAATGGGTGGGATAAAAACTGTGGGTGGTGCCATCCCTTGCCAGATGGCCCTAAACTGTATATAAAAGGTAAGCTGAGGGGCTGGAGAGATGGCTCAGCGGTTAAGAGCACCGTCTGCTCTTCCAGAGGACACAGGTTCGATTCCCAGCACCCACATGGCAGCTCACAACTGTCCGTAGTTCCAGTTCCAGGCAAACACCAAGGCAAATAATTAAATAAATAAAAGTGTTTTTTAAAAAAAAAAAAAAAAAAGGTAAGCTGAGCAAGCCAGAAGGAGCAAGCCAATAACAAAGTTACTCCATGGCTTCTGCTTCAGTCTCTGCCTCTAGGTTCCTCTAGGGTTAGGGTTAAGGATAGGGTTAGTGTTAGGGTTAGGGTTCCTGGCTTCCCCTCATGATGGACTATAAACTGTAAGGTGGAATAAACACTTTCCCACTAATTTGCCTTTGGTCAGAGCATTCTATTCCAGCAAAAGCAGCTAGCTAGATGAGATAATAGCTATACTCTTAAAAAAAAAAAAAAAAAAGGCTGAGGAATTATATTTAGTCACAATGTAACAATGTCCAAATGTGTCAAAATGGTTCCAGAAAGAAAATTGTAGGAGCATGAACAGATGGTACAGGGAAGGTAAAATAGTAGTGTTAAATGTAGGCTTCTTGTCTTTAGTTAGGGCCTCTGTTGCTGTGATGAAACACCACGACCAAAACCAAGTTGGGGACAACAGGGTTTATTTGGGTTAGAGTTCCACATTCCTGGTCATCACTGAAGGAAGTCAGGACAGGAATTCAAACAAAGCAGGGACCTGGAGGCAGAAGCTGATACAGAGGCCACCGAGGGTGTGCTGCTTACTAGGTTGCTCATTATGGCTTGCTCAGCCTGCTTTCTTATAGAACCCAGGACCACCACCAGTCCAGGAGTGGTCTCACTCACAATGGACTGAGCCTCCCCTATCAATCACTAATTAAGAAAATGCTCTACAGGCTTGCCTACAGTCAGATCTTATGGAGGCGGTTCCCTAATTGAGGTTTCCTCCTCTCAGACGACTTTAGCTGGTCTCAAGTTGACATAAAATTAGACGGCACACTCTTAAAACACCTATCAAATTATGTTACTCCTGTGGGTAAAGGCTTCAAGCACGCCGGTTCCTTTTGGTATTGCTGTGATAAAATAGATGGATAAAAAGTACCTTAAGAGTGGTAGGTTCTTCTTGGCTCAAAAAAAAAAACAGTTCAAAGTTTAAAGGTACAGTTCATCATGGTGGGAAAGGCCTGGTAGCAGAAGATTAAGGCAGGTGATCACATGGCACCCACAGTCAAGAACCTGAGTGATGATTGCCTATGCTCAGCTCACTTTTTCCCTTTGCATACAGTCTAGGATCTTGGGACAGAGAGTGCTGCCACCCATTGGGAACAGATTTTTTCCAACATCAATGACCCTAATCTAAATAATCCCCCATAGGCATGCCCAGACATCTCCCCTGTGATTCTATATCTCAGCAGGTTGATAGATAAAATCATCACCAGCAGTTTTCTATCAGAACCTACCATGTTAACAAGACCATGTGCCTGATGCTTTCTATCATCAGCCTATGTATGACCCCACCCCACACCCTGAAACCCTTTGTGCTAATTCATCAAGCTCTCAGATCTTCAACTCTACTCTTTCTAGATGCTTAGTATTTCCTGTACTTTCTTGAATCTGACTTTTCAACTTCATTAAATTTGTGTGTGTGTGTGTGTGTGTGTGTGTGTGTGTGTGTGTGTGTGTGTGTATGTGTGTGTGTGTGTGTTTGTGTATACATTGTTCGTGGAAGTCAGAAGACATCAGGTACTAGTTCTCTCCTTCTGCTATTTAGGTGCCGGATTGAACTCAGGTCATCAGGTTTGGCTGCAGACACCTTACACACTGAGCCATCACTCCAGCCCAGGATCTAATTTATTTTCATTCTGTAGGCTTTAGCTTTGGTACCCCCTCCCCACTCTGCCCACATTCTTTCCAGCTGTGTGGGATTACTACTCCCTGTGCTTGCCTGCTTGATTTTTACCTGGCCTCATCTGTACCTCCTCCTTAAAGGTGGGAGTCAATTATCTTATTGATCATTATTCTCTATTATGCATCCAGCACTTATAAAGTGGGTTGCTGTGTAAAACCTTTGAGTAAAACTGACCTGCAACAGAAGATGTGTTGCCAGAATCTGGGGTGGGGTGTGAATGAAGAACAGAGGTGTCCAGGACAGTGAAGCAGTTCTTAATGTCAATACAATGATGGATTGTTGTGTTTCATTCTTCCAAACACATGGACTGCACAATACAGAAGAAACCTAACTGTGCCAGGGTCCTGGATAGTGATATCGCTGGAACAATGCAGGCTGCTTGGGAGATGTTGTCAGCACATCAAGCCACTTGTGGGCAGGGATGTAGACAGAGAGTGAGGCCACATGTGGGGAGAGATGTGGAAAGTCCATACTTTTTGTTTATCTTCAATAGGAGCAACTACAAATCATTGACTAAAGAAAATAAATAAAAATAGCTAAGAACCAACAACAACAAACCTAAGAGACCAGAAGCCACAAAATACCACCAGATGGCGCCATTTCTCTAAGAAGTTGAAATGAGGCATCCAATTAGGGAAATTGCTGGTGCTGAGAACATAGCTGGGATTCCAGCTTTCTTTGTATTGGCTCTGACAGCACAGCCCCTCTGTGTACTTTCAATGGGCTTTATGTTCCGTGTAGGTTTTATTATTATTTAGATAAGGTAGGGCCAATAGATCAGCAAACAACCTTATTGGGTAGATGACTCATTACAGCTCTCCAGCTAGAAGCAAGGATGCAGGAGGATAAAGATGCAATCAGAGTCTTTATTGTGGTTTCTATGGCAACAACAAAGACAGGGCATTTGGTTTAGGATTAGTAGGTTTGAATAACTTTAAGGATCTGGGGCAAGTATAGAGGCTGTTCCTTGTGTCTGGTACTTGGTCCTAGGGTGGTGAGGGCAGATGGACAGTGCCCCCCACCGCTGTAAAGCAGTGATTGGGGGTGGGCCCTGCATTGGTTGGTTTGTTTATAAAAAGCAAACCTCCTTGAAAGTTGTTTTGTTATCTCCTGAAGTTGACTAATCTAGAAAGGGAATCTCTCTAAGGTTAGCAAGGCAAAATATACCAGGAGAACCCAAGGTCACACATGAGGTTGAAACAATAGCCAAAAAGTCTTTTCTTATGAATTCTCAGATCACTTTGAGGGAGTTCAGGTTTACTGCCCAGCAAATTGTCCATACACATGCTTTAGGAAAAGATCGAATTTCTTCTATAACCGAAACCATCAAGGATGCTATAATAGCAGTAGACTTTGTTCACCATTTCTCTGAAACACTGGAGTTTCAAATGACTCCTCATGACAGGCCCATGGTCACGTGAGGGCTGAGAGTGGGGGAAGGGTCCTGTTGCGGGGACTCACTTGTCCACAAAAGTGCAGAGAACCAGGACAAGAAACAATGAGTCAAGGTGCTCCCTGAGGTGACCCCAGGGACAGAGAGTTTCCAGGTGGATGTAAATATGAAGGCTAGCTGGGTAAAAATGTATTATAGCCAAACAATCTTGAGTGACACATTGTTTGCAGCAGCCGCCGGCCAGCCCCAAGCCTGCAATAATCCCATCTAATCTAGTTTCATTAAATAGACACTAGGCTTATAATAGAGGAGAGGGGTCTTCTATAGGACTGAGCTACTTAATCAAGAGATCACTTTGAGGTTTTTAAATTTCTTTGAAAATGAAAAGCCTATGATCTTTAGGAACAGTTTAGAGGGGACAGTTTCATAAAACAGGAAAGCTGTTGGAGACTGACCCAGGACTATTTAGAATTTCCTGCTTCTTGGATGAAGCGTCCTTGGTAAATTACTAGCTTTGCAAAAACAGGCTTCTTGGAGTCCTTCTAGATTAGGCGTCCTTAGTTAGTTACAGAAGTGAGCTTCATGGAGTCTCCCATGATAAGGTGTTCTTCGCTAAACTGCAGGCCTTGCAAAAAATGGGATGTCCTTGGCCCATCATGCAATGTACATTTAGATAGGGCTTCAAACAGTAATCAGTCAGCTGCAGAATCTTGGGACCAAAGAGATCCTGCCCACCCGGACTTCCTCTGATAATTTTTCACTCTCCTCTTCGGTTAACTCCCCTCTCTCTGCTTCCCCTCTCTGCCTGGAGCCTTACACTCCCCTCTCTCCACCTCCCCTCCCCTTCCAAAGGCACTGCTTAAAGAGCCTCAGCATTCACTCAATAAACGAAGCCTTGACGTGACTCAGACTCTTGTCGTTCTTTATGCGCTTGGCTTCCTCTCTCTCTCCCCCCATTTGCTTCACAGGTGGCCCCTCCTTGAAACCCTCGAATAACTGGACCTGCTGGACAGGGACAGAAAGCTGTTAAATGGCAGCTGGCTTTTACTCCTCACGGCTTTACTGCAAAGGATTTCAAAAGGTAGCAGTGTACCTACCTAATACAGCTACCAATATTATGGTTTAAGTTTGGTTGTGAGCACAGCAGTTTTGTTAGGTCAAGAATCATTTGTGGAGTGAGGTGCCAGGAAAAAAAATGATTGTTTGGAGGTAAAAGGAAGAAATAGGAATTGAATGGACTTTATATATCTTTTGAAGTTAGCTACTGCAAGGGGTTAATTATTAAATGTAGCACAATGCTCTTGGGCCAAGACCATCTTCACTGCATTCTCCCTGGGGTTAATCTGATGCCCCCCCTTTCTCCATGCAGACCTATATTAACTCCTCCAGACAGCAGGATGCCTTTGCTTCCAATTGTCTAAGTGTGTGTGTCTCAGAGCAGCAGCCACCAGGAGGGAGGGGAGAGGTGTCCCGACCCCTGCACAGCCCAGCATGTTGGAGAAAGGAGCCAACTCTTGGTTTTATTTTTATGAAACAAGGACACAGAGGGAGAAGGAGAAGAGGGATCATTGGCTCTCAGAAATACTGACAAGTTACAAAGAGCAGATGCTGAAGGACTTCAACCTGGGCCAGGTGCTCCCCTACTTAGTGTATGATGGTGTGTTCTCCTTAAAAGAATACAGGGAGATCCTCTCTCAGGACCGCTACCCAGAAAGAGTGGAGTATTTTTTCCTGAAGCTTTTCTCCAAAGGTCCAGGGGCTTTCTGTGCCTTCTGTTCTCACCTGGAGGAGTTCAGCCCTTACCTGCTCACCTTGCTTTTCCTTTATTATCAAGGTAAGAGCACTCACTCTAGAGATGTAACAATAATGGTCTGATCCAGACATCTGTAATAACCTGGCTATTATAATAGACTCTCAATAAGTAGAATAAGACTCTCAACACAGATTTGGAGCCTACTAAAAATGTTTAGACTTCTAAAAAAATCACAATGTAGAAACAGATGCTATGATATAAAAGAAAATTGTGCATAGTTCCTGACATATCCAGAAGAGTGTCTAAATATCTAAAATATTTCTTGATCTTTCTTGTTTTAATGGTGATCTCAAGTACAAGCTATAAAGTGCTAATGAGTTAAGAAAGCCAGGCCAAAATTTTGTTCACAAAAGACACATATAGTATGATGCTTCTTCAAAACTACCAGAGTTGCCATATGACTTAGCAGTTCCACTCCTGGGCATCTACCCCGAATAAATGAGTATGTATCCACACAAAGACCTGTATGGCAATAGGCATAGTAGCATTGTTCACAGTAGCCTCAGAGCAGAAATATCCCACATGTTCATCAGCTGATGAGTGAACAAATTGTGGTATGTCTATGCAATTGAATATTATCCTACCATTAAAAGGACTGGACATTTTGTGCATGTTACAACACAGATGAACTTCAAAAACATTAGGAAATGAAAGAAGCAACTCAAAATGTCATGAAATTACATTCATAGAATTACATTCATATAATGTTCAGAGCAGGACTGGGGCTGTAGCTCTATGATGGAGCTCTTGCCTAACATCTATTAGGCTTTGGTTCAATTGCCAGCACTGAAGAATAAGAAGTCTCAAATGGGTAAATCCAGAGAGAAAAAAAGCAGATTACTGCTCAGCAGGGCTGGAAGTGGGAAGTGCAAGAATAGGGAATGAATGCTGTAGCAACAGGGTTGGAAGTGATGAGAAGTCTCTGAAGTTAGTCCTGATGGCTGCATGCCCCTGTAAGTACCCTGAAAAACAAGGGGAGATGCTGTGGCATGTAAGCTATAAGTGCATGAAGCTGCTACTTAAAAATCACCATGAAAATATTTGTTGTTCTTCTTTCTCTTTCTTCCAAAGAGGGTCCTACAGTTGACTCTCTCAAATCTTCAATTCCTTCCTTCTTCAAAGAAAATATCGTATACTGCTGAGGTGTGTTTGGGCTGCCTAACACAATAATAAAAATGAGGAGAAAGATGTCCTGAAAGAGAAAAAGGAGACAAAGCCTGGTTTAGGAAAGTGACGGTGACATGATTTCTGGAGCAACTGTAGGACCAGTGGGGGCAGAGGCAAATGGAGAGAATTGCTATTTGTGAGGCTGTGGTTTGCATGGGTGTGCAGTGAGAGGTTCAAGCTTTCTAAACTGGTGTTTATTGATGAGTTTCATTTGTTTATGACACTTCTCCATGACTGAATCATAAGGGCCCAGCTTTCTAGTGGTGTCTTTTAAGATTTGTCTGTGTAGGAAAAGAAATGTCCTTAGCTTTTAGGGTCATCATTGCAGATTTGGGGTTTATGGTAGATTGTCCTTTCTACAGCCTTGTAACTCTCAATAAAATAGTATATAGTCAGTAGAAAAGTCAATATTTATGAGTGACTTCTTACATAAGGATATAATACAGTCTAAATTTCTATATCATAGATGTGTGTGGATCTGATCATTTATCCATTGTTCTGTCTAACTGCATAGTTTCTCTGTGTATTAATACACTATAATCACTGAAGCCAATTTATACTGTCAAATGCTTTATTGTTATTGAATATTTGTTATATTTTTGAAAATGACAAATGTTTACAGTGTAATTAAAATACTGATAAGTAAAATGTATGCTAAATATTTATTGCAGTGACTACTTAGCACTTTAGGAGAAGGACCATTGAGCTTGAGTTATTTGCTTTCATCATTGTTTTTTAATCCAAAGAAATAACTGTGGCTGAGAATGAAGAAAGCCAGGAAAACAGTTCAATTGAGATGTATACTGCATCTTGAGTACATTATTCTTTAGAACAATTCTAAAGCACATGTGTCAAAATGTGACAGCAAACACCTTTATTCCCTGCACTTGGGAGACAGAAGTAGACAAATATTTGAGTTTGAGGCCAGCCTGGTCTACAAAGAGAGTCCCAAGATAGGCAGGGCTGAGAAACCCTGTCTTACAAAACAAAAAGAGTCTAGAGTTAGAAACATGAGTCCTCATCACATTATTTTCTGTATTTTCTTGCACATTTAAAAATGTTTCTAAGCAAAAGTAAAAATAAATAAATGAATGAAATAAGGAAAATATTTTTATTTAAGTTTGAGAAAATACTTCGTGTGCAAGCCTCACAACCCAGGTCCACTTCTCTTGTGCAATTCTGGTGACCCAGGGTCAGTTCTCATTAGCCAAGGAATGATGGAAGGAGATGACCAGCTCCCCCAAGTTGTCCTCTGGCCTCCACATACAGTGACATGTCCCCTTATCATGCACACAAAGACAATAATAAATAAATACATATATAAATAAAATTTTATTTGAAAGTGAAATAATCTGATTATAATTAATACAAATTTCACATCTGATAAAATCTTGTAGAAATGCAAATGCACCATAATGAACACCATAGGGACTAAGGGAATATGAATAACATCTGTAGTTCAGTGTTATGCCAACATCACTTTCCTGATTTTAATCAGTGAAAGGTTATAAAAAATGCTATTATTAAGAAAAGTTGAGAAAAATCTAAATGGGAATCCTTTGCACTATTTGTAAAAATTCTATAGAACTCTAAAACAACTTAAAAATTACAAAGTTGCAAAGGAAAGGTAATAGTAATAACATAATCAAAATGGAACTGAAGAGTGATTTTTGTTTCTATTTTGTGAATCAGGGTTTTGTTATGGAGCTCAAGCTATCCTCAAATTCATGATCCTCCTGCCTCAGCCTCCCCAGTGCTGGAACTAGAGGTTTCTGTCAGCATGACCAGCACTGGAGAGTTAATTTCTAACATTAATTTTAAAAACTAAAATTTTTAAAAATGTCCATGATCTCTTAGCACTTGAATGTCAGAATTTGAGTTTTAGCCTGGTTGTGCAAGGAACATTTACCTGGTGCTAATTTTGGACTGTTAAGCAAGTTATCTGTGAAGGCTCAGGTTTCCGCAGAGTTGGGTGACCCATCTTGCTCTAGGGGGCTTGCCCCTGGTGACCTAGAATGGGGCTGCTTTATGATGAGTTGTAGTGATATCCACCTTCTATCTTTCACTGTATGCAGGTGGCACCAGAAACACCTTGCAGTTTTTACAATCCCAAAGGGGCTAGTGGCTGTCATTCACAGCCATAGTACTAACCACATTCTGGTGACACTGAGTGAGCAGCTTTTGGGCAGAGCTCTCTGAGGGAGGCAGAATAGTCTATCAGTACGAAAGAGGATTGAGACTGGAAGAAAAGATCAGCTGTGAGCATATGAGGAAACATCCAGGAAGGCAGCTCCCAATCCATCTTTTCTATAGCTTGAGGCTAGGCCTCTCATCCTATGGGTTTTAGTATAGCTCATATGTCATCTATCTGCAATGGGCAAGCCTGGGGTCAGGATCATACGTGTATGTTAGTTACTTATCTGTTGTTGTGATAAAACACCATGATGTTGGCAACCTATAGAAGAGATGGTTTATTTGACTTATGGTTCCAGAAGTTGAGAATCCATCATGACAGAGAAGTGTATTAGCATACTACAGGCATACAGTAGGAACTGGATGCTGAAAGCTCTAAATTTTGAACTGTAAGCATGAAACAAAGAAAATTAAACTGGAGGTAGGGTGAAAGAGTAGCCCTCTCCAAACCCAGCCCCCAGGACACGCCTCCCCCAGCAAGCTACACCCTCTAAACCTTCCTAAACAGCACCATTAACTGGAAACCAAGTATTCAGATACCCAAGACTAAGGGGAATATTTCTCATTCAAACCATCACAGGAGGGGAGAGGCTGACTTTCAAGAACTAAAGGAAGAGAAGCCAAGACAGAGGATGGTATGAGTGGACTGGGGGTAGGTCAGGTAGGGGGTGGGTTAGTGAAATGGCATTAAGTTTCCGGGGGTGTTTTTAAATATAGAGTTTACTTACTGTGTGTATAGGGGACAGAGGATAACTTATAGTTACAGATTTACAGCTGTCCTACCCTCTGGGTTCCAGGGATCAAACTTAGGTTTGATGACAGGTGCTCTTAGCCACTGAGCCTATCACTAGCCCGCAAGTAGGTATTTTTTTTTTCCAGAAACATTTATATCTGAAAAAAATGCCAATATGTTTTTTTTGAGAAGTGGGGGAGGGAGGGAGAGAGTGACTAGTTCTAGTCAAGGCAAGTATTGATTTCCAATAGTTAATAATTCTCTTAGTTAGAGCCTCATGTAGCCCAGGCTAGCCTCAAATTTGCTAACTTAGAGATAGTCTTAAACCTGATCCTCCTGTCTTCGCCATTTATGTGCTGTGATTACAGCATGTGCTCTGACACCTGAATTATTTTTAAATGAACCAAGAGAAATGTTTCTTCAGAATTGTGACCTGGGTCCTATTTGTCCTTTTGTGTACAATCTAAGATGGCCAAATCTACAGAAATATGCTGTTACAACCTTAGAGAAGAGAAGAGAAGAGGGGTAGGAACTGTGACTGGGCTTACACCAGCATCAGAAAAATGTGACAATCACCTGTGTTGTGATGCAGAGCAAACCCAAAGAATCCTGCAAGATCTGCTTGTGGCAGAAGAGACAAGAACTGGAGCACAGGAGGACCCCAGCAACATCTCAGATACCGAAGCCCCAGAACAAAGCACTCAATTATTTCTCAAGTATGTAACATGCTCAGTGTGTTTGCAACCTTGAAAATACTTTACCTTTCCACTTTTCATTTCCAGTCTTCCCCTCTTCCTCTTTCTCTCAGGGTCCTTATTCCAGTGTCCTCTTCAGCTCCTTACAAAGAGTTCTTCTGAGGCTTGTGTTTTGTAGGCTGTACCAAGGCAAGTGTGGCTTCTTTGATGTTATATAGTATAATGGAAGAATGGTACCTGAAAGTTGCTATCTGCTTGTAGACAGGTGACTGTGGCCTGGCTCATTCATAGCACCCCAAGTACCTACACAGGTCGAAAAGCTAATTCTCAAACCAGAATGGGACTTAGAAATGGAGTAGCAGTCCTTTTAAAAGCATGCTGATACTTCTAATGAAGAAAAATCTAGATTCTCTTAATTGCTTGTAGACATTCTGAAATTGTTTAACATATATGAACTTCATCTGACTTTCTGGTTTATACATTGCCTGCATTATGGACAAGACTAAAGCTTGGCCTGTGGTACAAGCTTCTGAGAGGAAGGAGTTTTGTAAATCGAGAATTCAAAACAGGCATTAAAATGGCCCCCTGTGGTGCTTGATCTTTTGAAAGCATCAAATTTGATGCAGGTGTATCAGCCACCCCTTTTCTTTAATTTGCTTACATCTTCTAAGTATCTAAGATGAGATCAGTAAATAGTCTAGAAGATGCACAGCTGGTCTTGACTGTGTTTAAATTGTCAGGCTTATTATAAATTTGCCCCTGTTGTTTCCACTGCCAGTCTATTTCCTTTAAAGCATATCCTGGTCTCTGTCCTAGGAAGAGACCACCCAGCTTGCCACCAAGTTGACAGCAGTCCCTGAACCTGACCTTGGGGGCCCTGCAGGGCCAGGGTACTTGCTCAGGCTGGAACTAGTTCACTGGATCAGGGGTGGGCCCGTCCATGCAGAGAAACACATCCTGCTGAACCTGTCCAAGAGATAAGATCTGGCCCCATTGCTCTGATCCCTTCCTGTTCAAGGTCCCAGCCTGCTGGTGCCTCTAGCATTTGTGAAAGTGATGACTTCTTTTCTATCATCTTTCTTTCCATAAACAGAAAAGGGCAAGCAGTATTTATAAGTAGTTATATCACAGACATACCCACAGGCTTATCTTAAGGAAATTGCTCACATGACTTTGGCTGCTGGCAAGTCCCCAAACTGCTGGTCCTTGAGAATTTAGGCAAAAGTTGGTGTTGCCACCAGGATGCAGAGTGCCCAGAATCTGCAGACTGTGGTTTCTACAGGCAACTTTGAAGAAACCTCTTGAGCTTATGTTCTCTAATTAGATGAAGCACAACTTCTAGGTTGCTGTTTGAGTTATCAGCTAGACACTTAAACCCAGCATACATGATCTAAAGTTAAGTATCATGTGCATTGTGTAGTCTTAACAACCTGCTTAAACTCTATGTACCGAAAGCAGCAGACTTTCCTAGATTCTGACTTCTTGCCTTAGGAGGAAGGAGCATGTTTCTGACTTCTTAGCTTACCTATCCCTGAGTTCTAGACCCTTCTTTCTTCTTTTCTAGATTCCTACCTCAGTATAAAGTAAAGATAGAGTGATACTTGGTGGGGCCACAGTGTCCAGATATTTGATCAAGCATTATCCTGAATGTTTCTGTCAACTGTATTTGGGCTGGATGATCATTTACACCTTTGGATTTTGAATACACTCTAAGATATAAAATGTGGGTGGATCTTCTCAGATGAGCTCAAGGGAACAAAGACTGGCATTCCTGTAAAAACAAGGAATTCTGCTGCTAAACCACATTTGATCTTCTCTCTTCCTGTTCTCCTCCCCGCCCCCCCCCCCCCCCCCCCCCCCCCCCCCCCCCCCCCCCCCCCCCCCCCCCCCCCCCCCCCCCCCCCCCCCCCCCCCCGCTTCTCCCATCTCTCCCTCTCCCCTTTCCCATATCCTGGCTCTGTTTCTATATATAAGTGGACAAAAAACAGTGCTCAATCTATTTTGGACCCCAACTAAATAGAAGCCAGGCTCCGAGGCAGCCCCTTGAAATCGGCTTTCCTTCTGACTCCTGGCAAAGGATGTACTTTTCTTTCTTTTCCTTTCATTCCTATGTTCCACATCTGCCAGCAGCTTTTCTTTCAGCATCTGGGTTAATATAGATGCCTAGGGGCTTTGAAGTGCACTGGAGGAATCTAGAGGCATTTGCCTGGGCTCCCTCTGTCCTGGCTCGAGCTTCGGAGCTGTGTCACTTTCTCAATTCAATAATCCTGAATTTCCGTGTGTTTGGGTTATCTCACTAGTAATGAGAGCATGTTATGATAAAACATGATCCCTTACAGATATCTCATGAGAAGAACATTAATTCAGATAAATTACACACACACACACACACACACACACACACACACACACCATCCTATTTCTGTTTAGATTGTGAATTAATAGGTGGATTATACATACCTAATTTTCAATGAGAGTTGCAAGTTACTTTCCTGAGTGGGTTTCTACCACATTAACATCAAACTCAACTTGAATTCCCTTGGCCTGTTAGAGGACATTTCAAGCACCCACATACTGCTGTCATTGTGCAAGCCACCCTCCATGCCTTCTCTGTAAAGCCACATGCTCTCCCTACTTCCCCAGGCTCATCATCAAAAGGTAGAGGAACAGAAGCTGCCCCCCACTGCAACACATGTCATAAAAAGCAGGCCAGAAGGAGTCCTTCAAAGCACACCTTATTCCTGCTTAGCTAACTGAAACACGATTTTCTATCCCTGAAAGAATGGAATTAACTGGGACACAGCAGATACTTGCTTTTCCTTGTTTTCCTGTTCATTCAGTTGCCCAAACAATGACAGCCTTACTTGCATGCAGAGGGATATATAAGAGAAAATTAAAACAGAGGTCAGAGAATGCCATAACCCACTTGAAGTGTTTGTGGATAACTTCAATTCTTAGAATAAGACAATAAACTGAAGGGCCTATCTCGGCCCACACATACCTGTGTGAATTCACCAAGGCAACTGTATCCAGGACCTAGGATCTACCAAGCCAAGCCCTGCAAACCCTCAATGCATCCACTGATGACTTAAAAATTCAATGAGACCATAAGTCACTGGTTCTCAACTTGTAGGATTAATTCCCCAGGAGTCATATTTCAAAACTCACCCTATCATAGCCTATCTGGGAGCTTGTTGTATGTGTATATTTTGGAGTGTTTCCAGGCTGGGAAGAACAGGACAAGACTGTGTTGTGTGATCTTGACTTGATGGACCCAAGGAGGTATGGGTACAGGAGATGGCAATTCTGATTTATAAATCCTTGGGCTTGATTCCAGAACCTAAGGAAAAGCTGGCAGGGGAATGATTGATAAAGGAGGTATGGGTGAATGCTTGGGGGAGGGGCCTTAGAAAGAAAGTACTCATCAATGAACAAAATAGATAGAAAAATAGAGTAGAAAAAAAAAGTGCCAATAGATAGAATTGTGCATGGGGTGGGAGTGGGAGGGGACCAGAATATTGGACGAATTTGCATCTGCTTTGGGTTTAAGAGTGGTTAGGGTGATAGAGTTCTTTATTTTGGAGAATCTGGAAAGACAAGTAGACATGTGTGCTCTTGTGCTGGTTAGGAAGAAGGGGTAGTTCAAACCCCAGTGTATGCAGATAGGAAGGGGGAATTTAGGAGACTCATTCTTCTCTAAGTCATTTTCTTCTCTGTCTGTCATCTATTCTGGTTTGAAAGGAGATTGTACACTCACCATTATCTTTCCCACATTCCACAGCTCCCTCCTTATTCTTTCTGAAGATAAAGCTCAACTAGGCCAATAACTTTGTGATTTTCTTTAAAATATTTTAATTGTATTTTTTCTTAGCAGTTGGCCCCACAAATGTTAGGCAGTGGTGGCACATGCCTTTAATCCCAGGACAGGGGCCAGAGGCAGCTAGATTTTTGAATTTGAGGCCAGCCTGGGCTACAGAGTGAGTTTCAGGATAGCCAGGAATAAGGAAAGAAATGCTGTCTCAAAAAGCAAAAAAAAAAAAAAAAAAAAAAAACAAGCAAAAAAATTGGACCAACAAAATAATTGCATTTTAATCCCAAGTCTATAGTAGGAGAGAAACTACGTTCAAATGTATTCTCATGTGTACAATGTGGCACATGCACCAGCTCTCTCTCTCTCTCTCTCTCTCTCTCTCTCTCTCTCTCTCACACACACACACACACACACACACACACACATACACACAATAGTAAATATATAACATTTGAAATAGTACAAGGCCTCCTCTGTTTCCACACTCGCTGTCTGAGGCATCTCAGGACACACAAGACTCTTTTCTGCCTTATTTCTCTCTTCCTCTCCCTATCTGTTTTCTTTAACCCTATGTCCCTGCACACAGGAAAGGAGAAAGGATCTGCCTTGTATTTCTTGAGCCCAAGGGGCCTGGGATGGTGTTTCCTCATTGCTAGACTAAGAGCAGACATGAAAGGCAGTGCCTCTCCAAGCCTCAGCCAGCCCTATCCAGACTTTATCTATCTTAGTTTCTTTCATGGCTTTAATATCATGGATATGTGACTTTTGTGTGCTCTGTACGTGTGTGTTTTTTTTCTCAGTGAAATTATGCCTCCCTGAGGAAAGCTGGTTTTAGTCATTAGCATACTTCTAGTTTCTGGAGATGTTCAAAGAACATAGGAGACAGTCTAAATGTTTTTTTTTTTTTTTTTTTTAAAAAAAAGAAACTAAACAAGATGGGCGGAAGGATGGCTCAGGGGTTAAGAGCACAGGCTGCTTTTCCAAAGGCTTCTCAGGAACCACATGGTGGCTCACACCCACCTATAATGGGAACTGATGCCTTCTACCGACATTCAGGTATAGATACAGAGTACTCATACCTAAAAGATAAATGCATAAATAAAATTTAAACTAAAAACAGAACAAGATCTCAAGCAGAGGTTTAATAAAATATATCAAAATATAGAATTCTTTACTAATAGAGGTTGGGAGTAAACCAAACCCAACATTCAGCCTGTTTTGCACTGTTTATGGAATATAATCTATTCACTTATGTGGTTTTCAAGCTAGTCACTAAGGTTGAACAGTTAGAACACCCACAGTTGCTGGCCACATAGAAAAAAAATTATCAACTGCTGATATAGACGTCATCTTTGGTTCAAAAATTACTACCAATAAAATAGAGAATGCTTTTTAAAAAATTACCACATATATTGTATGAAAAAAATTTCAGTAAAATAAAAAAATCTTGCTATAATTGGGGAAACTGGACTGTTGCCAGGACTTTAGAAGATATTAAAGATTATTATTTTTTAAAATTATAACATAGTTAATTAATCCACTAAGATATTTTTCAAAAAGAGTCAAGCTGTGCTGAGATGTGGTCTGGCTTTGATTTACATCCCTTTATAGGGATTGAACCCAGGATGCAATGCGCTAACAAAGCTGAATGGGCCTTTTGTATAGTTGTAATACCTGCAGACTCCACCATTCCCTGCAACTGAGTCTCCTATTGTCTTATTTAAAGTGACAAGATTTGCACAATGACATTGCATAACACCATGTTATTTTAACTATGTGTTCTATGGAATAGTTCAATCAAGCTAATTAGCATATGCATTACCACAGATTCTTATTCAAAATAGTTTTGGGACTTAGCTGGACTTGGGGATAAGAAGTCCCATCTGCCCCTGTGCCCTCACAGTTTGACCCAGCACACTTCACTCTGTTTACAACCAGAACCTGAGTACTGTTTTAGGGTGGGGCCTCTGAGTGCTTTTCAGTTTCTTCAGCAGATTAAGAGTTTGCTCTTAATGCTCTAGAATAGATAATTGATATTTCTTACAAATACTCATTTCTCCCAGGTTTTCACATTGTTTTTGTGGAGTCAGCTACAATTTGAAGGTTTCTTCTTTCTTTGTAGTTATAGTTTGGGGTGTTGGTTTGTTCCTGCTCTAACTAGATGAGCGATGGTTTGTTTACCAATTTTCTTGGTTATTTTCAAAGAACTTCATTTGAAGTTTATCAAATTATGTTGTTTTACTTTTGGCTTTTATTTGTTGCTCCTTTTTTAAAGACAGGGAGATACAGAGTGCAGGCTGGCTTCTTGCTAAGCAGCCAAGGATACCTCTGCTTCTGACTCTGCCTCACAAGTGCTGAGATTCTGGTCATGAGCTGCCATGCCCAACTGTGCTCTTTGTTTGGAGTTGCCTGATGGCTTTTAAACCCATGTCTTTTTCCTTGTCTTCTCACTTTTGGACACATTCCACCTGTGACTTCCGGTGTCACTCAAGAGTGAAGGAGCAAAGAATTCTCTGCTTTGTTTTGCTTTTATTTCAAAGTACATATTGCTTTAGCTTGCTTGCATTTTTATTTTTTCATTTAGATTGGAGATGTTCTATTCTGTGTTATTTCTCATTTCAGTTACTATGGCATTATAATTAGAAAAATAGCCTGAATGTTTTCCACGTTTGAAAAAAAAAAATGTAGACTTTCTGGTTTGATACTACATCAATTTCTATAAATATTTCATAAGTATTTGGAAAGAATGTGTGTTATATACTGCATATTGCATTAAAAAATTTATGTTACTATCGAGTCAGACTTTTTATCTCAATATTTAAAACTTCTTTTGCTATTTTTATCTATTTAGTCGTTTTCTGAGTTGTTAAAGTCTTTAATTTTGTCTACTGACTTGAATATTGAATTAATATTTTATATATTTCATTAACATGTGGTTCAGTCATAAAGGTGCAAGGTTATTGTATTGTTAGAGTTGGCACCCCAAAACAGAGAGCTTCACTCCGATATCGGGTAGCAAAAAAAAGCTTTAATGAACATGAGCCCGTGGGTCACTAGCAAAAAAGGGAAGCTAGCAACCTTGAGTCTAAGGCTCGCAGGCCTTTTCTAGGGCAGTTCTACCAGGGCAGGGGAGCGGGGGTCTTCCAGGGTGAAGTCATCTGGTCGGGACAAATGTCTGGGTGGGTAAAGGAATTCCGAGTTACATTAGACATCAGGTATTTTAATCACAGGTTCAACCAGACCATTATGTCCTATCTGAGTTGATTATGGCTATCTGGGCTGGGTCACTCTGTTTCCTGGGACAGACTTTAGTTCCTTGTTCTCATGGGGGGGTGCTCTGCTGAATACTTGAACTGAATACCTGGGTCAAGCCCTAGAACCCAGGGTCCTTCAGTATTGTCCTTATGTTTTTATTTATAAACATAAAATTTAATACTTTGGGGTTTGAATTAGTTTTCTGATTCCATTGTTTTTGGTTTTTGTCTTTTTTTATAAATACATGACTCTGTGTTTTATCATTTTGTCTACCTTTCTTCAGCATTTTATTTTACAGTTACCTTTGTAAATAAACTGTGGTTGTAATTTATTTTTCATATATCCAAAGGTCTGGGAGTCATACTAACAGAATAAAAATAGCTGAGCAATTCTATATCTAAACTTCAGCTGTTCTCCAGAGCAGTTTATCAATTATCTCACACATTTCTCCAATCTGTCCTAGGAGGAAATCCCTCTGTTCCTTGTCAAAGCTAAAGAAACAGAGGACTTGAGAACATTGTGTCCTACCCAAGATTGGAAATCAGGTAGGATTTGAACCCAAGAACTCTGGAAGCTGTGAGTCACAGTCATTCCAATCCATATGAAGCAGGTATCAGGAAGTAAAAAAGAGAGGGGGCATATCTTGTTTACTGCAGCTTTATCCACAATAGCAGGCAGTGGTAATAGAGAAGTAATAGAGATGGAGTGTGCATATGCAGGGGAGATTTTATTCAGTTAAAAAGAAGAATACAAATGCCAGGAAAATGGGTAGAATTGGAAAACATTGTTATAGCTATAATTAATTATATCCGAATCTCCATACAATGAATTAATATTTATTATGGGGAGGGAACTTATAAATACCAGAGCACTTCTAGGAGGAAACAGGACTCTGCACGGGATAAAATCTGCCTTCTCCCAGAGGTCACAGGAACCAAGGGAGAGAGCAAGTCCAGGGTCTCAAACGATTCTGGCCATGCCTCATCGGGTTAGCTCCTTGATGTCACAAGCGATTCTCTGGGTAACCTGAATCCTTGCTACATACTGTATTAAGCAAGGCAATGCAGACTCAGAAAGACTAACATAAGTTCTTTCTCATACACAGGCTCTAGCTTCTAAAGGTTTTTATATATATATATATATATATATATATATATTTACCTTCTTATATATACATTCATATATTGATAGACCCCAGACTCAGGGTACTATCCTTGGGAAGGAGGGCCCCAAGAACCCAGACTCCAGGCCAGTTGATGCAAAAAAGCATGAGGATTTATTTCGTCTGTACAGGCAGGCTACCTCCCTGCCTCCGGAACAAGAGAGTAGCAAGGGAGGAGCCCAGATTAACAATCTCATATCTCTTTTAAAGGCTAAGACCATAAAATCACTATAGCAACTGGAGCAACACATGATTGGTCACTTTAAAGGTCACACTATAATCGTAAGGTTGCTCACAGTAGTCATGGGGTTGCCTTAAGACGAGCTGGTTAGGGGGCTTTTACAACCAGGTGTTGGTCACTGCTATTCTGCTTGGAACTTCTGGTATTTTAATCACAGGTTTGACCATTATGTCCTGTCTGAGTTGATTACGGCTATCTGGGCTGGGTCACTCTGTTTCCTGGGACAGAGTTTTAGACTTTTAGTTCCTTGTTCTCATGGGGGTGCTCTGCTGAGTACCTGAACTGAATGCCTGGGTCAGGCCCTAGAACCCAGGGTCCTTCAATATACATATGTACATATATGGAAGTAAATTTTGGTAAAGACCAGGAAACTAGAAAGCCATCCATGATATGGATAAGGAGAGAGAGGATGAGGAGGGAGATAGAATACATGTTGTATGAAAGTGGTGGGAGGAGTAGCTGGGGAACATGGAGGTCAGGGGGCAAAAAGAAGGGGAAAGAACATGAGGGTGAGTCCACCATAACAAATTATGTATGAAAATACTATAAAAACCCTGATACTCTGAAAGCTAATCAGAACTAATTATAATAACCTCTGCGCTCATGTTCAGGAGTATACAGTGACAATGAATAGAAGACCTCTATTCTGGTTTGGGTTTTGCAGTTATACATAGTTTTGCTACCTGGTTGTGGCAATATTATTTAAATCATCACCTATTGGTTGAAGTCTGGCTTTTCTATTGTCTTTGCTGTCATGACAAGACTCACAAATATGTCTATAAAATGAATAAATTCCTAAAAAGGGAATTGCCTTCAGAGAACCTTTGCATGCTGTGCCCTGTGAAGCCTTGTACCAGCTTCAAGTCCTCAAGTAACATGACTGCTTTATTTCCCAGAATTCTAGTAATACAGAGCGCAGTCACACTGGAGAATCTTTGCTAGGCTAGAAATGACAGCCTTTTGTAGTTCCAATGTGGAAAGTCCTCATTTAGAGTGAAATTAAATATGATTTCATCTCTGAAGATCCATCTGTTCTGCCTCCAGGTTGTTGTCCTGCTTGAATCTCAGCCCTGACTTCCCCTCAGTGATAGACTGTTACCTGGAAGTGTAAACAAAATCAGTCTTTTCTTCTCTAAGTTGTTTTTGATCATGATATTTATCACAGCAGTAGAAGCCTAAGTAGGGCAATGTCCTGGCCTTTTTCTTACACATCTTCATTAGCTGTTGGATAGTGTTTGCCTTGAATATCTAATCTCCTCCAAGATCCAGGTTGACAATTGTCATTGCAATGGCTCAGCAGTTAGGAACACTTACTACTCTTGTAGGAGACTAGAGTTTGGTCTCTGGCACTCAGGTCAGGTGGCTTACAGTCAGCTATAACCCCCACTCCAGGGGATTGACACTGTTTTCTGATCTCCACATTGACCTGCGAGTGCGCGCGCACACACACACACACACACACACACACACACACACACACACACACACACACGAGAGAGAGAGAGAGAGAGAGAGAGAGAGAGAGAGAGAAAGAGAGAGAGAGAGAGAGAGAGATTATCAAAAAAGAGATGGGACTGTTATGATGTGGTTAGACCCTGAGCACTTTACCTTCATGAACAGGAATAACTTGAGGCATTCTGAAAGGGACATTTCAATCCCTTCTGCCCTCTATCCTTCAGTGGTACAAGGACGACATCTTTTCCCAAATGAAAGGGCCTCAATCTTCAGGCTTCAGAACTGTGAGCTAATAAATTTCTATTTCTATTAGTTATAAAATATCCAGCCACAGATATCCTGTTGCAGCTTCACAAATGGACACACAGACACGTCTTTGGAAACTTGAACTTCACGATTTGCTGCTTGTCTTTTGACTTTGTGGAGTTTTTTCATGTAGTTGTTCCCTTTATTTTTGAGTAATCCACTCATCAACTCTTTTTGATAATGTTAGGTTTTATGTCATATCTAGAAAGAGTTTCCATGGTATTTTATTCGAAGACATGGTCTTACTATGTAAACCAGTCTGGTCTTGAACCTGAGAAATCTGCCTGTACATCTCTGAAACTATGATTAAAGATGTGTGCCACTGCATCTGGTCAATATTTTATTCTAAATTATTATTGTTATTTACCTTAATAATGCCATTACTGGGCTGGAGAAATGGCTCAGTGATTAAGAGCACTGACTATTCTTCCAGAGGACTCAGATTCAATTCCCAGCGCCCACATAACAGCTCACAAATGTCTGTAACTCTTATTCCAGGGGACCTGAGACCAATGAACATATAAATAAATAAATTTAAAAAAGAATAGTGCCATTCTTTTGTGGTACTACACTTTACATTTAATTATGTGATCAATTATACTGTGTCCTGGAATAGGTGTGAGATATGAAATTAACCATTTTTCTTCCTATTTTGAGTTTAGAAACAAATTACTTCTATATGGAAAAAAGAAAAATGAGATAATCTAATTGGTGTGCTTGCCTGAATTCCATCATCCTTATGATAGACCCCAGAGTCAGGGTACTATCCTCGGGAAGGGAGGCCCCAAAAACCCAGACTCTAGTCCCAGTTGATGCAAAAAGCAAGAGGATTTATTTCGTCTGTACAGGCGGGCTGCCTTCCTGCCTCAGGAGCAAGGGAGTAGCAGGGATTAACAATCTCATATCTCTTTTAAAGGCTAAGACCATAAAATCACTATAGCAACTGGGGCAATACATGGTTACTTTAAAGGTCATACTTTAAAGTTATAAGGTTGCTCACAATAGTCATAGGGTTGCCTCAAGGTCAGCTGGTTAGGGGGCTTTTACAACCAGGTCACTGCTATTCTGCTTGGAACTTCTGGTATTTTAATCACAGGTTTGACTATTATGTCCTATCTGAGTTGATTATGGCTATCTGGGCTGGGTCACTCTGTTTCCTGGGATAGAGTTTTAGACTTTTAGTTCCTTGTTCTCATGGGTGGTGTTCTGCTGAGTACCTGAACTGAAAGCCTGGGTCAAGCCCTAGAACCCAGGGTCCTTCACTTACACTTTGAGAAAGTATTTATTTTTATTTGTATTTGGGTTTTTGTGTGCATGTATGTCTGTGTAGCATATGCAAGCATAGTGTCTGTTGAGGTCAGAAGAGGGCATCAGATAACTTGAAATTGGAGTTACAGACAGTTGTGAGCTGCCACATGGGTGCTGGGAATTTAATCTGGATCTTCTGGAAGCTCAACCAATGCCCCTAACCTCTGGGCCACCTCTCCAACACCTCATTTTCCTTATTCCTAACCCTCTACTTCTGAAAATGTAGATTTCCCTGTGGATTTTCTTTGTGTCCCTCAAGAGTGTTCTGAATTTTCCTTCGTATGAATTTGTACCTCAGAAGTGTTTATTCTACTGAAGCAAGTATTAATAGCTTAGGTGGGAACTCCTCCCCTAAAAGGCAAATTTCAGAGGTGGGACTTTAGGGAAATGAGTGAGTCAAGAGAGCTTTGCCTTTATCAATAGACTAATCCATTCATGGATTCAAAATCTAAATAGACTTTGAAAAGGTGGAAGGATTGTGGATGGTGTAGCTGATGGGAGGTGGTCACAAGGGATGCATCTTCCAAGGATGTATTTTTGCCTGGTTCTTTTTTCTTCCCTTTTACTTCCTGACAATCATCAGAAAAACCTCTTCCTCTAACTATCCAGACTTTCAAGATGTTCTTGCCTCATTTCAGACCCAAAGTAATGGCGGGAGCAAAACTGGGAACTGTGAACCACTGGCCACTCTTCCTGCCTTAAGGTATTTCTTGAGTATTCCAGCACAGGGATTAAAGCTTACTAAACCAGAAGGCTGCAAGTGGAAAGAATCCTGACACCTTTGAGGATGAGCACAACACTTTTCCTAGATACCAGGTAGGTGAGCACCAGGTTCTCCTACAACACATAGTTCTGGTGTCCAGGCTCTTCTCATCTTAAACCCAGAGTGGAGTCCAGAGATCTCTAGACTAGGGAAGAGCTCCTGGGAGAGACTGGGGTATTAATGCCCTTTATCTGGAGACAACATACTTTTAACATCATTTTATTGATTAAACCAAGGTCATGTAATTGCAAGGAGTCTGGAGACACAGCCCCCTTTTGTGCCCAGGAAAAGATAGGGACCATACACAAGGAACACTGAGAGTCATTCTCAAATCAGAGAAATTATTAGCAAGGTACGCGGGTGAACTAGAGAAACATTCTGGCTATATAAAGTCTCATAGCATTTTACGAAAGGCATTTCCAATCAGAAAGTAAATGGTGGGGCTTGGGGTGGGAGTGGAGGACCCTGCAAATGAGAAGGCAAATCAGGGCAGAGGAAAGCAAGAGATGAGGTCACCAAGACTTCAACCCAAGCCTGTGTCAGAGATGGCTCTGAAGCTGGTGAAGGAATGTTGACGGTGGCAGCTGGAATTAAATAGAAAATATACAGTGCAACCCTGATACAGCTGTGTGGGCTTTGGTGGAAAAAAATGTATCTACTAAGGAGGTGCAGAAAGGGACAGAACCCAAAGGGTAGATTCGGGGCTCTGTGACTAGAAGAATAGCCTGTGTCCAGCTCTGTGTCTGTGCTGGAGAGATCATGAGCTAATAACTTTCCTCCTACTTTAGCTGATGTCGAATAAACTGCCACTGCTCACAAACACGTCCTGGAGGGGCGCTGGATAACAAGTAGCACTGTAAGTAAAGCTTGCCCTGAAAGAATTCTTGGTTCTGCTAGGGAAATTGTATCTGTTATTAGCAGCTGCACTACTCTAGCTCCGAGACTTTAGTCTCCTCAAAGGGTGTGTAATTTGTAATTTTCCCCAATTTCCTCTAAAGCAGTGGGGCTTAGAAGTGTGGCTATTTCAGAAAAGAAAACTGTATTATCTTGACTTCACTCCCTGTGCTTTTGTAGCAATATTTAAACAATGGCATTTTCTTTCTAAGGAAATTAGAATGTGAGAATTGATCCTAATGGAGTAGGTGTGATGGGCTGAGGAGTTGGCTCAGCCAATAAAGTATGAGTTTGAGGATGAGTGTTCTGATTCCACAGAATCCACAGAGAAGCTGAGAGAACCTGGAGCCCCCTCTGTAATAGCAGTGGCAGGAGGTGAAGCTCTGACAGGTTCAGCAAGTGGCATTCTCCTCAGCAACTAACCTGGAGAGCTAGGGAGATACTGGTCTCCACTTGTAAGCATGCATACATGTGTACACTTACACACAGCACACACCTGAATATCTACATGGTTTTTTCACACCCTTTATTGTTGTAGTTCCATCTACTAGACTAAATTGTAGACTTATACATACTAAATAGTCAGTGTTACTTTTATAAATAACATTTGAAAAGAGATAAAATTATAAATTCACATTGAATCTTATTTTGTGTGGATATGCCCCTCCTCTGTGTGTGTGTAGTTTGTGCGCATGTGTGTATGTATTTGTGTGTATAAGGTGTGTGTGATGAGATGTTCATTTCATGTGAGGGGGGTATGTGGGATGCTGGGAGCAGAATTAGATAGATGTTAGATGGCTTCCTGCATCATGCCACCTTATTTTCAGAGAAGAGTTCCCTCACTGATTTTAGCCAGTGGCAATTCTAGGCAAGTTGGCCAGCAAACCCAGGGATCCTCCTGTCTCTGCTTCCCAGCACTGAACTACAGATGTAGGCCACCACCCCTGGCTCTTTTTCTTTAGGTCTTGAGAGATCCAGGTTATCATGTTTTCACAGCAAGGACTTCATTGACTAAGCCATCTCCTGAGCCTGAAGAATCTTACTTATGTCTAAGCAAGTTAGACTTACACCCATGAAAATGTCCTTATAATTACAAATATTGGCAAACCAAGTGTTACATGCCTTCTTCTATCTGAATTTGATATATAGTGCCCAAATTACCCCTAAATCTACCAACTATGCTGTCAAGTTGTTTTGGGAACAATTAATCATTCCTTTAAAAACATTCTTGGGCTAGGAGAGACCCTGAGCACTTACCTACCCGACACTGTGAAGTTCTGGGTTTTATCCCCAGCTAAGGCCCTCCCCCTAAAGTTCCCTGTAACCCTCCATACCCACCATAATAATTGCTTTCCAGCAATGCATGCCATACTAAATCATTTTTTTGCTTACTTTTATTGGAAGAAATATGTACAATTCTTCATAGTAAAAAAAAAAAAAAAAAAAAAAAACAGTACTCAGAATTTCATGATGTAATCCAGAACCAATTGCTATGGTACTTGCTCATTATTTTAAAATGCAATTGATTGAGAATCCATATAGAATATGACTGAACGCTGAAAGCATTTAAATTTTAATATTGTATCTTATGAGCTTCAGATGTTTCCTGGATGTTCCTTATATTAACTCACTTCATCTCAAGCAAAATTCAGATAAAAGATGAATTTCACCCTTCTGAGTTTACAATCAGTGTATGTGATAAGCTATTGACTGGGTCATAAGTTTGAGGCTAAAATGAACCACAATCCTCACTTAATGCAAGGATAGAGGTACATCACCACTAGATGGTACTATTAAATTCCACATTGGTCAAGCTTCATATTAGCAGTGATTTTTTTTTTTTTTACAAAGAATAAATTACTCTTAATACATTCTTGTTATTCCCATCAGTACTCTCTACCTATCTCCTGACTTGAGTCTGGTAAATCAACCTGTTCCAAAGGGATAAACAGCCCTCTGGTTCACGACAAAATCTAATAGGTTCTGCTCTTTGGGTTAAATAAAATGCAAGCTTTGGAGAAGAGGCACTGATTCCTTGTTTTCTTTCATAACTGACTTTGAACTAAACAATATGGCAAGGATCTGAAATAATAATTTTCATAGCAAACTAGGAAATTAAAAAGAGAGAGAGTTGGCATTAGACAAACCCAAAATTGGCCATTCCTCATGATCCATGTAGTTAACGACAGTTTTTTTTTTTTTTTTCATTGTTAAGTCTTGCATGGAAAGAATGCTTTTGGTAGATAGAGTGAATGTTGTCCCTATCAGTGGATTCAAGCAACTGGCTTGTGGCTAATACTGTTTAATCAAATCACGGTAGTCCCCAGTAGCTCCTCTGACGGGCATTGGTGCTGGGCTCAGTCACCCAGGAAAACAGTCCTTCCAGTCCAGAGAACATCGGAAGCCAAATGCCCTCCACACTGCCAAACTAGGTCATTTTTTATTGGAAAAAATTTATTCTATTTACATGAGGTTATTTTTATTCTGGTTTGTAATGCATAGATGAAATCCTGAGTTCATTTCTGATGAATGAGTCAGAGTGATGCTTCTCCATGTCCTAACTCATTCAGTTCTCAGGAACTCCATCAGAAGAAAAGCTTTTCCTCCAGGCAGCCCAGCATCTGAATTATGTGTGTCAGGTCAAAGGTGCAAAGACAGTTCCAGGATCTTCTATGGATAGCAAAATCCATCATTTGTGACTCTCATGTAAAATGGCACAGGATTTGCATGCACCTAGTAAGCATCCTCCCATGTATAAATCATCTCTAGTCCACTTACAGTGCTTCATGCAATGTGAATTTTATACTATATTGTTTGGGGGAATACTTGACAATAAAAAGCCTATAAACATTCAAGACAGAGGCAATTTTTTCCTTTAAAATTTTCAGTTCACAGTTGTTTACATATGTGAGTATAGATCCAAGGAATATAGAGGGCTGATTATACAGCTAAGGATCTCTTCAATAAGAAACACATTGAATGAATAAATTGCAAAATTAAACAGCTAAAAAACATATTCACATTTAGACATGTATTCCTACTTCCTTCATGAAAGAACATATCCCCTAAGCACTTAGTTCAATACCTTAAAAACTGTTTATATATTTTTACACAAAAATATAAATATATGTATTCCAGTTAAGAATAGAACCAATTTATAATTTATATTTAAAAACCTCTACTCTTTTCTAAATAAAAATTCTGAATGCATATTTACTGACTACTACTACCAAATCTGTGGAACACAATGTATAAAGATGGTTCCTCCTGCATCAGAGAAAATACCAGAGGTCGAGAAAACTGGACCAAAACAAAATCTTCTAGACAGACCAGGACCACTGCCCTAATAAACTCAAAGCAACTGTGGTTGTCTGCACAAGACCTACAGAAAATCAAGTTGATCAGCACTCCAGCACAGATCAGGGAAGGTCTCGAGAGTCCTTACCCCTAGTTAAGGAGCCATTGACAGTTAATGAGTTCTCCAGGAGGAAAAGTCAGTTTTCTTTAAGTATGTGGCCCCTGGTAAATCAACCACTCACCACTGGATGGCCTCACACCCATGAATATAAAGGTAGTTTATACTGGGTTTAGTGAATAATTTTAAAATGAGAGAAGGAGAGAGAGAGAGAGCACAGAGTTGGGAAAATATGTGCCTATATGACAGTCTCAAAATATTAAATAAAAAAGTTTTAAAATGATATTCATTGAAAACAAGCCTGAAATTTTAAAAATAGTACAAGGTTCCATAAAACTAGAGGCCAGTGTGAATGCTAGCGATGCTAGGGGTTGTACAGAAAGCAGAGAGGACTTCCCAGAAGTCACAAGCTTAAGGAGCTTATCAGTCATAGTTCCTGTCCTGGCTGTGTATTAGAATTATGATAAGTCTCCAGAACTCACCAGTACCTGCTCCTTGTCAGAGATTCTGAATGTCTGGGTGCCCATGAGGTCATTCTAAGGAGCCACTGAGTCAGTGTGATTCATTCTTCTGAATGCTGACTGCAAAACAAAGTACCAGCCATAAGATAGACCAATCACATCATCCAGACAAAGGTTAGCTCTCAACAGTTGGCCAACAACACTACACGCCCATGAAAAATCTGTAGGGTGATTTTCATTATGGCACAAGGTCCTCATCTCCTTGGGTCCACACTTGGAGCAGAGATGCATAAGCATGAGTGATTTTGTGGGGTTTTAAGAACTCAAAGAAACAGCCAAGATGAAAGAAGGAAGGAAGGTATCCCTGGGCAACCTCCTGGCAGTCTGAGACTAGGATCACTGGTCCTTCTCCACCTAACATGGGTGTCTATGCTAAAGCACAAACAGAAAAGGGGAAGTCACACTAAGGAATGAAAATTTAAAATAAAATAAAAAGTGGCTTGCAATCTGCCACCTAGTCCACATTTTACCCTTTCAATGCACTTAATATTCTTAAATAAAAATTCCATTTTCACCTTAAATATGTTCTCTCTATTTCCTGCAGCTTTGTCTGTCTGTGCAATGACATCTATGTAGGGGCTAAGAAAGAAGCTATGCTTAATAAAATTGCTTTTATTTTTCACTGTGGGAAATTTGTAAAATAAGCAGTGAAGAGAATAATCTAAAGAGCTCCTAGGCTCCAATCACCAGCTTTAGTGATGGTCACTATTCTTAAGTTCTTGCTTTTTCTACAGCTGCATCCACACCCTGTCCCTCTTTTAACTAAATAGGTTTTTTTTTCAGTTTTATTAGAGGCAAAATTTACATATATCAAAGACTATAAAAGTATCAAAGTTTGACATGCACCTTTGGCAAATGCATACACCTGTGGCATAGAGAACTCCCATTATGCTGGGAATGCTATGTCTCCCTCCAGGTAATTCCCTACCAACAATGTTCAACTCAGGATCATTTTCCCTTTGGGGAGCTTTGTATGTTCTATTTTAGGTTGTCATCTAAATGAAGTGCACATTATTTATTCTTTTGTATCCAAATTCTTTCGGTTTATATAATATATATGAAAATCAATAAATATTTTAAGTAAGTAATTATGGATTAGACACATCACTCTGAGAAATAGTGATGACAGGCTGGTGGTACAGGGAGGAAAGGATTCAACAAGACAAAAAAGCAGAAGTAAAAAGGTCTGTGGTACAGTGACAGTGGTCCAGAGAGCAGATGCACTGTCTGTGAAGAGGCATTCACAGATCTGCTTTAATGGGAATGGTATCTGCACAGGCCACAGTCACTATCTCCATTCCGCAGTGCTCTGGAATAACTGAAGTTGGAGCTGTTCACAGTTAATGCTTTCTAATGAGAATGGTCCTTCTCAGAGGCATCCTTCTCTGAGTCCATCATGCCCTGAGGCAGTATTTGCCTTGATGTAAGTTTAAAAATATCTCTGGAATTCATTCATTCCAGAATCTTCATTCCCTCCAGACAGAGCAACAATGTAAAACATGACAATTGGATAGCCGCCTGTGTTTTGAGTTGGCCGTGTCTACTATTGTTGATTTGAAAGAAGATTTTGGGGGGCAGAGAAAGGACAGGAGGATAGAAATGTCAGGTGACTCATCCCAGGGAACAAAAGTGTAGAAGTTCACAAAGCTGAAGCCCTTGTCATAGGATCATCTGCAAATTAACCTGCTAGATCTGGAGGAAACAAATTCAACAAAAAGGTTAAAATGGAAAGATCAGGAAGAAGGAGAACATTCATGTGTTTAATCATGCTCAGGAGCAATAGGAACCTGGAAAGCCAGCCCTGTCTGCCCCTCCATAGTAGCCATCCCTCAGGGGTTCTCTCTCTTTAAAAAGATACTGTTTGCTTAGCTATCAGCTAAATATCAAAGTAATCCAAATGGCTGGTGAAAATGTAGCACTCTTTTTTCTAGTGCTAAGAAGGTCCCCTTGGGGCACAGCAAATGTATTGGGAGCCTGCTGAATTTGAATTGCTACTGTGGCAAGAGACTCAATCTGTTCCTAAAAGGGATGCTGAGGTGTGATTTAGTCTCATAGCTAATTCAGCCAACTGATTGAATGAGCACAAAAGGCCAATCCAAGCTCACCTACTCCAGTGCCTACATCTAGTCCCACAAGGAGGGACTGCAGCTGAACAGCTCTCTCAGGTGAAGAGATACCCAGAAAGGGTAGAGAGAGGATGTGTTAAGGAGAGCTTGGATGTAAGGATTGATGAAGGCAATGGTGTACATAGTGGTCTAATTAGCCAAAAGACAGTAGTAGGCATTAGATGCACACCAAGAGAAGGGCCTTCAAGCATTAGGGCATCTGGCAATATGTTGGTAGGAAAGTAAATGGTTAGTAATTCAAGGAAAAGAGGGAGTTGAGCCATTAAGGAAACAAGAAAGCTAAGACCATTCTGAGAAGTTGAGACTGAGGGATCTAGTGTTTAGTGCTGTAGACTATTGGAAAGGGAGGCAATTTCAAAGCTTTCCTAGATGGAGGTGAAACCTTGTTAAGGAGATGAGTCATGGCAAGAGGAGGGTCAAGCTTGATTGAACTGAGATTTTTTTATCTAGAGTCTCACTGGATGTACTGATCCTTGAATGTCTGCAAGACCTGTATGCTGTCTTAGAGTTAAAGGAGTTTGTATGTTTGGGGGGGGGAAGCGATTATTTTTATGTTATCTGATAAAAGGATACAATTATGTGCTGGCTGGTTTTGACACAAGCTAGAGTCATCTGAGAGAAAGGAGCCTCAGGTAAGAATTTGTCTCCATAAGATCTGGCTGTAGGCAAGTCTGTAGGTATGATCTCTACCTGAGTGTTATGGAAGGGCTGGGGGAATCAGGAGAGGCATGGAAACATTGTAGGTGTGCGAAAGTAACTTAACCTGTAATTTTGACATGGTGTCTCTCCTTAATTGAGAATCAGACCAGGGAAGAACGAGTGAAAAAAAACCAAACAAAAATGTTTCACCTCACTTATCCTTAGAGAAGATTAACCAGTGGGACTGTGATGTGTCACCAATCTTGGTAAGAATTGGCGACTGAGCATTTGGACCTCGGAAATGGGTCAAGGAAGACTATGTGGCCCTTGTGTTGACTAGATATGGGTTTTGAGGCATGTCATATCTAAAGTCACTCAAGATACATCTATAAATATAGGAAGTCTGACACATGCAAAGCTATGGGGCCCATCAGCTCTCAAGTGATGAATCTTTCTGATGGACTTTTAGTGGTCTATGAATGGAGTCAGGTCCTTAATGATTTCTGCTGTGCAGGACTCCTGAAAACAGATTGTTTTGTCTCTCATGAGGGACACAGACAGTTCCACTTTTAATAGGTCCTACTATTTGCAGATGGGGCATGTTTGAGGTGGGTTATGGAAGGTCACGTGTCCTTGCTTGCCACTGCAGAAATAAGTGATGTGCAGCCTTCCTGAAGAGGGCTGTTTTGAGCTGTGTCAATGAGGGTCTGGGTGCTCCCAAGATGGACAGGATGAAATGACAGTAACCACTGGTACTGAGCATATGCTTTATGCTTGCTGCTTGGCCCATCTAGTCCACCAGACCTCCTCTGTATTGCTACAGTCCATGAAAGTTGTGTCTAACAAGATAGGAAAAGGAATTTGGAGCCCTTGATCTAGTTTGTGATGTTTTGTCTGATGTTAAGAGGGGCCTGTTTAGTAAAAATGAATAGCTAGAACAGCTTGCCCCTTTGGCTCTTAGGGACCAGGTCATTATATTTATGTATGGCTTCAATTAGCCTGACCTGAAAGAGGACATACTTGATGATGATGGCCTTTCTCATTCCCTCTATCAGGCAAGTAATCAAGTAGTACTTATTAGTAGTCCCTATGAATAGCATCCAGGGCCAGATATGACTAGGTAGATTCCCACCCAGGGCCTGCATCAGCACCATAGACTTTATTGGCCCATTTTTGTGCCAATGTCTATTTGTTTCCCTCCACTGTATAGCAGATAGTTAAAATAACATAAAATTTCCTGAAAGGTAAGTTCTTTAATTTCCCAATGAGATGCAAAAGTCCAATTTTGTCTGAGTTCATGACAGTCAGACATAGGAAATGGTTCATGTACCCTGAAGGTTCATGTTTCCCACTGGCCATTTCATGAAGGGGAAATAAATACTTGAGGTTTGGTTTTGGCTGTCCCCAAAGAGCTTCCTCTGTCTCTGTCTTTGTCTCTGGCTGTTTTTTTTTTCTCCCTCCCTTTCTCCTCCTTCTCTCCCACTGTGTGTGTATGTGTGTGTGTGTGTGTGTGTGTGTGTGTGTGTGTGTGTGTGTGTGTTGGGGGTATCTAGGTAAGGTGAGGAACCTTCCCACAGGTATCCCTGAGTAAGTAGTGAACCACTCTTTCTATCTATGGAGGACTAGAGGCACTCACTCCTTTATTAGGAGGACTCACCTAGTAGAAAAGATTTCTCCAAATGCAGGGACATCAATACAGAGTCAAACCATCTACTAGCACATGTCCACATTTATCTATCCATGTAAAGTCAAATTAGCCAAGGGCTCAGTCTGGATTTGTGTGAAGTAAGGAGATGCTCATGGACTGGATGGAAAGTGGCCTTTGGGGTAGATATCTCAGAAACAGAGGGCTCACTCCAAAATGTCACTCGGAAAGCAAGGTTTAAAGAAGCATGTGGAGTCACCCTGGGTCAATTGCCACTGTGTTGAAAACTGAGATAAATAGGGCTGGAGAGATGGCTCAGAGGTTAAGAGCACTGGCTACTCTTCCAGAGGTCCTGAGTTCAATTCCCAGCAGCCACATGGTGGCTCACAACTGTCCCTAATAATAAGATCTGGTGCCCTCTTCTGGCAGGCAGGCATACATGCAGGCAGAACACTGTATACATAATAAATAGATAGATAGATAGATAGATAGATAGATAGATAGATAGATAGATGAACGCCTTAACCACAGCAACTCTTTTAAAGGAAAACACTTACTTGTGGTGGCTCACTTAACAGTTTCCGAGGTTCAGTCCATTCATGTCATGGTGGGACATCATGTCATGCAGGCAAACATGTTGCTGGAGAATTAATTAGCTGAGAGTCCTACAGCTTGCAAGCAGCAAGAAGTAGACTGAGGCAGTGGGTGTGAGCATGGATGATATATTTCCTCCAATAAGCCACGCCTCCTCATAGTGCCACTCCCTATGAACTGATAGGGGCCAAGTAAATTCTAACTCCCACAATGGAAGAAAGGACTAGGCAGTGAGAGGGCAGAAGGAAGAAGAGTCCTCCAAAGATCTGGACTCATCCTGGATGAGCTTCTGCCAGCCATGCCACACATGGAGAGAAAAAGGGGCTGCCAGGGGAGTAGTAGGTATCCCTAACCACCATGGGCTGCCTACTTTTTCCATTGCTTTCATCTGCCAAAGTGTAGCGTTGGCCAGGTCTGTCAGATATGAATGGGAAATAAGGCTTTCAATGAGAGGCTACAAGGAACTCCTTGGCTTGCACCCTGATGGGTGATAGTAGTCCAGGGTCACAATGTGGAGAGGCCTTTGGGTGCATCTGGACAGCATCTCCAGTCCTTCACAGGACAACTGACAAGACACCACTAATGCTACTGGGAGAGGAGGCAAGGAGAGGTGTCCACAGGTGGGCCCAAAAAATCTGTGTGGGGAAGTAGTGGTGGCAGGTAATATGGAATAGGAAAGGATTTACAAAGACACAAAGGCAGAAGTCGAGTTTACTGGTGTACTGTGGCACAACCACATGGCAGGAGAGGAGAAGCCATCTGCACAGAGATGTCTGGGCTGTTTTTATGCAGAGATCTGCAAGTAGACAGCATTTCAGTGTCTGAAATAACCACAGTTGAAGTTGCTATGATTGAATCTTTCTGAGACAATAATGATCCTCCTCACAGGCTACAACAAACCTTGTTTGTTTAAGCCCAACCTGTCCTTGGGCAGTAAGCCTTGTTCTGAAGCTAAAATAGCCTCGTCTAGTCATCACTCGAAATAGTCTCTACAAAAAGCAATTGCAGGAGCGGAGGGCTCCGGCAAGGGACATACTGGGCAAGCAGGTTGGCATGAGTGTGTGGAAGCCCTTGGGAGCCAGGAAACAGGACTTTTCCTATATTTTCTTGGCCCTAAGTCAATGGCCTGCTTCCTAATTGCTGGTGAGAGCCTGGGAACTGATTCTCAGCCCCACATTCTACTCCTTGCTGCTTTCATGAATCACTGCTGTGCCACTGAGTGGCAGTGCCAGTTGGCAACCCTGCTTGGAGCTGGGACACTCACATCTCCCTATGAGAACCAAACGTCTGCCAAGTTCCATCCGGTGCTCCCCTGAAAAGACAGGAAGCTGAGCTCAGAACTTGACACATGCATTTGAAATGGTTTCTGCCTCCTAAAAGTATCAGAACTAGAAATGAAAAGTCAAGGGGAACAACTGGGGAGCCATGGGCCAGACTTGATGCCAAATGTGGTTCTTGCCTTCATAATCCATAACCTGGCCTTATGTGGCTAGTGGACAGAATCTGGACATCTTACGGGACAGGTTGCCCAAGCTATTTTGATTTGTGTCATACTATGCACAGTCAAAACTAACTGAGCCATGGGATATAGCTGCAATTACAAAAATCAGTTTGCCAACAAGGAAATGCAGCAATTTGATTGGCTGTGAACAGAAATCCAGGTCAGGCACACATAAGAATACCATGTGGCTTTAAGCCTAGTTTGGGAGCTCCAGAAATGCAAGGCAGAACAGTGAGGGGAGCATTCACTTCCAGAAGGACCCAGAATCAAGATCAGACTGGAGAAGCAGCTATAGAGTAGGGAATGGGCATCTGGTGGCATGTGTGAACTGAACAACAGGCTACTCCTAAACAGCCAGTTACCTTCCCTCAAATTCCAGAAGGGCCTAAGTTTAGGTGCTGTGGGAAGCACAGGAGAGCTTCTAGTATTTGGTTAGAATGTAAGTATGGGCAGGTGGGTGTATCTGCTATCTACTGATAAATAAACTATTAATACAAGCTTGGTATAAGAAATGAATCACAGTGCCTGCGGGCAGCACATCTGGGCATAGCTTACTTTGTATCCAGCTCCAGCTTTCTCTAAAGACTACAGTCAGGGTGTCAGACAGGCTATGGTATCAACTGGAGGTCCAGCTGGAGGACCTACTTCTAAGCTCGCCTACATGGTTGTTGTCAGGATTCAGTTCTGTGAGATATTAGAATAAGAGTCTTGCTTCATTGGTGGTGGGCTGGAGGCTGCCTTCAGCTTCTTGTAGTGTGAATTTCTCCAACTTGCTTTATCACAGCAAGCATGTGAGAAGCATCAGAGAAAGACTATGTGAAGAGAATAGAAAACATTATCTTTTATAGTCTAGTTTCAGAATTGATACCAATCACTTTTGCTATGTTTTATTCATTGAAATAAGGTCTTTGGGTTCATCTCACACATACAGAGAGGGGGCTCTATCCATGGTACAAATATCAGGAGTTGAGGATCCATCAGGAGCTGGCTGACAAAGTAGGAAACTAAGAAAATAGAAATGTCTGGGTCAAAATACGACATCAGGATGGAGTTATTTAGGACTCCAACGATGAGTTCAGATGTAGCTGTGTGTGAGGTAAGAACATGGCTTCTACAACCACAGAAGAATGTGACTTCCAGAACCACAGCCCACAACCATTTGAGGCACAGGAAGTCTCCACAAGGAAAGCAGGCCGTAGATATACGTTCGGGAGCATCCTGCTCTGGCCACAGGCAAGGCATGCTCATTTAATTTCATTGCACATGTCTATACCATAAGAGAATACACCTCTGGGGCCAGCAGGCCTTTCTTGAGAACTCTAACATACCCCTCCCACTGTTGTCCATTTTCTAGAAAATTCCATTTGATTACAAAAGAACTGATTGATGAAACTGACCTTGGCCATGGTGTTGGACTACATGGCAGAAATGAGAGTAAACTTTAAAAAAAAAAAAAAAAGATAAAATCTGAAAATTACATTTCTTTCATTAAATAGTTATTTATTTTCTAGAAACAAATCTCTTTCTATCCTCAACAAAAATGAAACATGTACAAATCAGTTAATATTCCAGTATGAATTCTGAAACTATTTTTTGAAAGTCAGGTGCAGTGGTTCACGCCTGTAATCCAGGCCCTTGAGGGACTCAGGGGGGGACTGTCACAAGTTCAGAGCGGATGGGGACAAATGTCACATAACCAAGCTACATATTGTCATTGTCTTCGCTTTTGTGTCACATAATTGCTCATCAGGAAAGCCAAGTCTTCTGGGCAGTTCTGGTTCCTTCCACATCTTCAATTTGTGCCATAGCCAATTTCCTTAGCATTGAGGGCTTGGTATAGTCTGTCCCGTTCTTTCCATCTTAAGTATGACTTGAAGTCTTTGAGTTATTTTTGTGCCACAGAGGCTATTTCATGAAAATAAATAAATTCAGTCTTCACAACTGCCCAAAAAGTTGATAAAATAATTGCTATTTTACAGTTGAGATCACTGAAGTTCAAGATTCCATGGCTGATAAAGGTGAAAGCCAATATCCCTAATCCAGGCTTGAGCTCCTCTTCTGATCAGAACTTCACTGACTCTGTCCCCTTTGATCTGTACCATCCTAATCTTCTGAGTCTTCACAGAACTGGAAATTAAGTCCTTGATAGAAAACAGAGATGTTACCCACTTTTGAAAGACATCTGTATTTGTGTGTGATTTAGCAAGAGTTGTTAAATTTAAAGAGATAAATAGAGTTAACTTGTACTTTTAACACTGTTTAAGAAAAATGTTTCTGGCCACAGTGCACGTCTGTACCTGGTCACAGTGCACGTCTGTACCTGGTCACAGTGCACGTCTGTACCTGGTCACAGTGCATGTCTGTACCTGGTCACTGTGCACGTCTGTAACTGGTCACAGTGCACGTCTGTACCTGGTCACAGTGCACGTCTGTACCTGGTCACAGTGCATGTCTGTACCTGGTCACAGTGTACGTCTGTACCTGGTCACAGTGCATGTCTGTAACTGGTCACTGTGCACGTCTGTACCTGGTCACTGTGCATGTTGGGACTAAGCACAGACATTAGTCAGTTAGGTCTGATTTTATTCCATAAAACAGTTACATTAGATGAAGTGTTGTGGTGTCTTAAAATTCAGGTTTTTATATGAATATATTCCAGGGTGTGACACTTTAATCTATAAAAAGTACTAAAAGTAACCATTACCATGGCAACATGCAGCAATCATTAGTAGGCTTCAGAGGCAAAGCTACTTCAGGGAAGAAGCTTCCCTAGGGTCACTGGTTAATCAGCTCCATAGGGTGGATTGGAACTCATCCCTAGTATCTGGAATCTCATTCCTGGATTCAATATCTGGTACACTATTGCTACCCTATCTCAGGGCTGGCTTTATACATGTGATAAGCCTTGTGTCTCAGCCTCCCAAGTGTTGGGATTATGGGTGTGCAAAACATACATATTTCTAATAATGTGTCTTAATGAAAGGAGAATATAATGGGGCTTATTTCAAAATGATTGTTAAATAAATAAATACACACACACACACACACACACACACACACACACAGGGGAGAGTAGAGGTCAGCCTTAGTTTCTTTCTGAGAAAGGGTCTCTCATTGGCTTAGAACTTGCCAGGTAGTCTAACTAGCTTGCAGGCTCGGGATCCACCTTTGCCCTGCCTCAGTGCTAGGATTGCCTGGAGCAGCAAACCAATGCTTCATTTCTCGTGTCTTCTGGGGACCAAACTCAGCATGCACTTTCCTAGCTATTTCCCCAGCTATAATGTGTGAGTGTGCATGTGTGTGTGTATGTGTGCACATGCGCACGTGTGTGTTTGTGTGTGTGTGTGTAAAACACACACTAGACTTGAGCGTCATCTATGGAAAGTACATGGAGAGCTATGACCACTTACTTAGTAGTGAGAGAAGGGTACTTTACCTCCATGTTGTTGTACCAGCAATGCGTCATCTACCTCCTTCCCACAGAGAAAACACAGAAGCATGGGTATTGTTAGAAAGGGGCCACAAGCTGCTTCACACAGACCCAGGAATGCACAATGGCACACAAGGCAGGTATGTGAGGAGCAACACTTAGCCTTGCTGGGTGGCAGGCACAGGTTGGACCTTACCTTGAATTGCACTAAAGTCTAAAGGCTTATTGGACTCAATACCTACATCATAAAAGTAAAACCACAGACAGATCTGGCCAAAAAAATAAGAAGTGCCCTGAAGAACTCAGGGTGGAGATTTTTCTTTTCTCTTTGACAATGTATTGTCTTTTTCTTTGATAATTCCATTTATAAATGTGCTGAATTTCCAGTCATTTCTTTCCTCCTGTTATCTCCTCTTGTCCCTCCCTCTTGCCTCCCATTCAAACTCTTCTTTCCCACAGCTCACTGCTGCTTTGACAGGAGGAGACTTCTTACAGAGAAAACATAAAGATGGCCATATTAAACAAATATGCATTTCTGCTTGACAAAGTCATCTTAGTCAAAGTTGCTATAAATATTCTGAAAGATGTTGCTTGAACTGGAGTGGGGTCTCAAGGGAGTGACAGACAGAGCAATCCTGTCCCCGAGAATTGCTGGCACGATGGAAGTGTGCTAGGTCTGTGTTGGCCACTAGCTTCGTGTGGCTCCAAAGACCAAGGAGCTGAGTGCTTGGAATACCTAACTTTAATTTTAATAACCACACAGAACTAGTGATTAAAAAATCGCAAATACAGAACCATGTGGGCTACCGAGGAGCTTCTGGAATTCAGTAAAAAAGATAAAAATTCAAAATATGAAAAGGGAAAATTTACCTCCCTTTAAATTGTTTTTAATTTTTTTAAATCTTGTATTACAAAAGTTATTCATTTATTTATGTGTGTGTTTGTTTAGTGTGTGTGTTTATTTAGTGTATGTGTGTGTGTGCGCATACACGCACACACACATAGGTCAGAGGGCAACCCATAGGCGTCAGTTCTCTCCTTCTGCCATGTGGATCCCAGAGATAAAACTACATTTTCCCACTTGGCAACAGGCACTTTTACCCACTGAACTAATCCTGACAACCTTCATTTTAACTTCTTAATTTTCATCTTCTATTGTCATTTGTTCTTAATTTCTGCTTACTGCATATTCCTATAACCCACCTGTTTTTTAGACAGAATCAATAGGATATATAGAGAGATTTGTGAGAATTATCTCATGTAATTAAGGAGGCTGAGAGGTTCCATAACAGGCTTCGTACAGCTGCAAACCTTGGGACGCACAAGGATAACTAAATCCAGGTTCAGTGGCCTCAGAACCAGGGAAACTGAAGGGTTAAGTCTGAGTAAAGATAAAAGTTCAGTCCAAACTGGAGTTCTGATGTCCATGAGAAGAGGCATGCATCCCAGCTCCAGGAGAAAGACACGTGGGCTTTTCCTCTGCTTTTGTTCTAGTAATCCCCAGACTATCGGATGGTATCCATCCACAGAAAAAAATGGCTCTCCTCAACTTACTACCAGACTCTATGCCAGTCTTCTCTGGCATCATACCTCTATACGTGCCTAAAAATGATGCCTACAGCTGCTAAAGCATCCTTTCATCTAGCCAAGTAGACATCTCAAGGTAAGCATCACTCTGTCCCAGATTTCTCTCTATCCATGGAATGATACATCAGGACCCAGATGATCCCTGACCCTTCACTGGTTTTTCTGGCTGAGGCTGGCTTCACAGAGTCTTTGAGCTTTTACAAGCAGGCATTCACTGACAGCCACCTATTCATTCAAGTTTATTATAAAGAAGAGAATATCAACAGAAATCCAAAAGACTTCTAAGACAGTAAACAAAAGACTCAGCAATCTTCCGGTTCCAACCAGGCTTTTGTAAATTAAAATATCTTTATCTTTATATATTTTTATGTGTACAGGTATTTGTCTGCGTCTATGTCTGTGTACCACATGTGCGCACAATACCAGAAGAGGGCATCAGATCCTGTGGGTCTGGAGTTACAAACAGTTGGAGGCTGCTTATTTTGGGTGCTCAAAATCAAATCCAGGTCCTCTGGGGAAAGCAGCCATTGCTCTTAACCACTAAGCATCTCTGAAGCCCCCAAGCTACCTTTTATAGAGAATATAATTTTCTTTTGTGGTTTTAGATAACTGAGAAGAAAATGTAATGCCCTGTAAAGCTAATGGGTCCTTTAATCAAAGAGGAAATGGAAGAAATGGTAATTTGTTACTTAACAGAACAGAGATAGTTCACGTTCTTCTGGTTACTGCCCTCAGAGACATCATTTAGATGGAGAGATCCAGAACAAGGGCATTAGTGACAGCTGACAAAGGACTCTCCATGGCTGGGCGGAAAGGGTGAGACCTATCAGGAGGTTGTTTGTTCATTGACATGAACAGCACATTTGTGCATAACATAAATTCTGCTTTGCTCAGAAAAACAAAATGCTTTGAGAGACTAAAAGCCAAAAGGACCTAGATGTGGTTTGTCTCCTTATTCTCTGTAGAATTGTAGAAAAGGCATTGGCACTTTCTTTTTTTTAAAAAAAAAAATACTTATTTATTATTCATTATTTGGTGATCTTACATCATGCACCCCATAGAACTCAGTTATCAGTCCTCTCAGATTCATACCCACTCTTATGATCTCCCCATTTACAAAAAAAGCCCATTCATGCTGCTCATTTGCTTACTGGAGCATAATTAAACTCTTTGTGGCCAGACCCTTAAAGAAAACTCACCCCTCTTCTAGAGGCCATCAATGCAGAAATGAAGGACTGTATCATTTAGCTATGTTATGTTCTAGCCTTGAGCTCTTGTATACAATGACATCCTTTTTTTTTTTTTTTTTTTTTTTTAAA
>PVIH01002510.1:0-31990 GCA_004025045.1 Sigmodon hispidus | reverse complement strand
TCTTCAGTTGAGGGGCATCTAGACTGTTTCCAGGTTCTTGCTATTATGGATAATGCTGCTATGAACATAGTTGAGATAATGCGTTTGGAGTGTGAATGTGCATCTTTAGGGTATATGCCCAATAGTGGTATTGCTGGATCCTTGGGGAGATTGATTCCCAGTCTTCAAAGAAACTGCCATCATTGGCATTTTCTAAAAACAATGGACTTTCTAAGCTGAGAGGCCTGAGACCCTGATCCAGAAGAGGAAGGAATCCATTGACTCCTACATCAAGTCTCAAGAAATAAACGGACAGGTGAGCCCAGTCTGAAGGAGTAAAGGGAAGGGCAGAGGTGTGTGACATGCAGGAATCTGAGGTAGGACTCAGGACCATGGCTGCTTATCAACATATCCATAGCTACTGCATAAGAAACACAATCCAGGGGGACCTGAAACATAGATCATAGATGCCATTGATCTTTAGAATTCAAGCCTAGATCCCAGGCTCAAGAACACTGTCAAGAGACAGTACCAGAGAGTTTGAAATCATTAACTGATTTTAATTTCTTTCTGGATTGAACAAGATTTCATTTGATAAAAATAAAACAAAGTATAACTGCAGTGTAGTTTGGTGGTGGAGCACTTGCCTAACATAAATAAGGTCTTGGGTTTAAACTTTGGCACCACAATTAATTAGATAATTATTTGGGTAACTAATTAATTAAAAGCAAATAAGTAGAGTAAATATTCCTATTAATTAAGCATAGGAGGTTACATTTATGGAAAGAATGGGGATAATGAAAGCAGAAAAAAATAAAATCAAAAGTCGATTGGTCATTTCAAAGTTACTTTTAAAGAGAATAATAGGAAAGTAGCAGGTAAATTTCTGGCTATTTCTGGTTACATTTTCAGTGGAGGGAAGAGGCACAAAGGACTTCATTGTCATGGCAATTGAGACTGGCCTATTTGTGAAATTTAGCCTTTTTCTCTAAGCTTGATTTCTTGGAAGGCCAGATAAAGAGCTTATCCTGAGCTTGGAGACAGGAAATTTTTATTTTTATTTTTATTTTATTTTATTTTTATTTTTAGCCTGGTGTAGTTCAAAACAGTGGTACCATAAATTTTTAGTGAACTGATGAATCAATGACTAAATGAAGGCAGTTGTGGAAAGCACACATCCTGCTTTTTCATTTGTTTCGCGCTTTTTTAAAAAAAATATTTATTTTTATTTTATGTGAATTGGTGTTTTGCCTCCATGTATAACTGTAAAGGTATCAGATCTTGGAATTACAGACAATTGTTAGCTGCCATGTGGATGGTGGGAATCGAACTCAGGTCCTCCGGAAGAACAGTCAGTGCTCTTAACCGCTGAGCCATCTCTCCAGTCCCCCACTTTTTCTTTTTTTCTGCTGTTGCTGTGATAAAAATACTGCATCTCTCCCACGATGTTTCTGACCTAACTATTCAGGTGGTTCCAGCCAGTTGGTACCTTGGTGCTCAGATATGAAACAAAACCCTGTAAAAGGAAACAGCTTCGCTGGAAGTAGTCAAGAGAAGTGTGAGGATTTCAGGCTGAACTTACTTCAGTTTGACTGGCTATGAGACTCCTTATGTTTTATATTTTATCCTTAAAGTATCAAGGTGGGGGAGATGGCGTGTGTCCTAGTTTGCTGTATGTTGCTGTGATAAGTACCATGACCAAAATCATGTTGGGAAAGAAAGGGTTTGTTTTTAGCTTACAGCCTGTAGTTCATCATGAAAGGGAGTTAGAGCAGGAACCCAAGGCAGAAACCTGGAGTCAGGAGCTGAAGAAGAACCCATGCAAGAGTGCTGCTTACTGGCTTGCTCCTCATGGCTTACTCAATTTACTTAAAAAAAAAAATTATAACTTGCCCATAGTGGACTAGGCTCCACATCAATTATTCATCAGAAGACTACCCTACAATCTGATGGAGACATTTTCTCAATTGGTTCCCTCTTCTCAGATAACTCCAACTCACATCAAGTTGAAAAACTAACCAACACATCTCAGTAGTTAAGCAATTGTCGTGCAAGTATGATGATCAGAGCATGGATCCCCAGAAGCCAGGTGAATATGAAATGGGCATGGAAGCCACCTGCCATCTGAGACAGTAGAGAGAGAGGATCTGCAAGCTAGCTAGTAAGACTAGCCATATTGGGGAGTTCTCTATTTGATTGAGATAAAGAGACCCCCCCCAATGAATGAGGTGGAAGACTCATCAATGATTCTTAATGTCAACCTTGGGTCTTCCCATATAGGTACAGACATATGTGAACATATGCACATACCTACACATACATGAAAATAAGAAAAGAAAATACAATCAAACATCCAAATAAGTATAATCTTTATTCCCAAACATGATCTTAAATAGTGTTAAAGCATCAAAGATTTGATAAGCAGACTATTAGAACAAGGAAGTGAACCAGCAAACTTTCAGGACACAAAATCAACTTGTAAAACTCAGCTTTATATCTGTTAACAAACAATCAGTAAGGGAAATTAAAAAAATAATTTCATTTGTGATAGAGTTAAAAAGAACAGAATACTTATAAATTAACCAGTAGACAAAAGATTTTACACTAAAAACTGTAAAAATGTTTTAGAAAGTTATTAAATAACAGTAGATAGAAATGCAGTCCATGTTCATGGACTGGAAGAAAGACTGTTGCTAAGACATCAATGCTACTCATAGCAATATACAGATTGAGCGTGATCCCTATCAAATTCTCTTAAGTGTTTTTACAGAAAAAAATACATGGCTAATAAGCACATATAAGGATGCTTAGCAGCACTAATCAGTAAGGAAATGGAAATCAGTGTCACAGTGAAGGCCTGGGGTAGGGCTCAATGGCCTAGGGTGCCTTGATGAAAACCTATTTATTAAGAATGCTTGCCCTTAGCTTAAGCTTGTCCCACTAGCTTTTTAAACTTAGTTTAACCTGTTAGTATTCATCTACGTTTTGCCTCAGGGCTTTTTACCTTTCTTTCATTCTGATGTTCTACTTTCCTGCTTCTTCCAAGTCTGGCTAGCCTCTGGCATCTCCCTGTAGTCTCCTTTTCTTTTTTCCTCAGCCTAAATTCCTCCTACTTATTCTCCTTGACAAGAAGTGTCACATATACCCCCTCCCTCACTGTTGGCCTTTCAGCTTTTTATTAGAGTAATCATGTGCCCTAAGCAGGCAAGGTAAAACACTTCTTTACATAATTAAACAAATACAACACATACATAATTAAACAAATATTCTGCAAAAACCTTGATCTCCACTACATCAAAATGTTTTCAAAATTGAAGAAAAAGAAGGAAGAATGGAATGGAGGGGGAAAGGGATGATGGAGGGAGGAAGACAAAAAAAAGAAAGAAAAGAAAAAATACCATACGAAGTACCATTTCCCATCTACTAGTATAGCTACTACTGAAAACAGCAAATACCAAGAGTTGGTAAAGGATGTAGGAAAATCAGAATCCCTGTAAACCATCAGTGGGATGTGAAATGGTGTCACAGTTACAGAAGACTGAAGTATGGGTGGCTCCTCAAACTAGAGTAATCAGGTGGGCAGCAGTCCCACTTCTGAGACAAAGGACTTTAAGAGGATGCTCCAGGGATTCGTGTGCACTCACTTTCATAGCAGCATTATCCAGTTACTTGAAGATGAAGTACCCAGATGTCCCCTTGTGCTAAGAGGTTTCTGGCCTGTCCAGCCTAGGGTCCAGACCCGGAGACTCACAGTCCTACAGTCCCACAGAAACACACAGGTGCTTGTATTAATTTTATGCTGATTCACCTAGGGCCCAGGCATATAATTTGCTAACTCTTAATTCTTAAACTAACCCATGATTCTTATCTTGTTCAGTCATGTGGCTTGGTACCTTTTCTCAGAGCAGCATTTCAGCTTCTTTCCTCTGCTTCTGCTGGCGACTCATCGTGATGTCTCTGTGGTGTTTTTCTGGCTTCCCTTCTATACTCTTCCTGTTCCCATGGTTTTCTTAGTCTGGTAGCCCTGCCCATATTTCCTGTCTGCCTTCAGCCAATCAATTATTTTCAATGTAACATAATCCCCCTACATCCTTGACGGATAATGGGTGGCAAGGACATTCACCCATACAGTGAGAAAGTCTTCAGCCTTAAGAAATTCTAGCACATGTTACAATGTCGGTGAACCTTGAGGACACTGGCAGACAAATGATACATGAGTCTGCTCAGGAGCAGTACTTAAACTCATAGAAACAGAAAGCAGGATGTTGGTTGCCAGGGGCTGGAGAGATGGGATATGAGAGGTGTTACTTATGAATATAGAATTTCTGTTTTTCAAGATGAGAAAGCAGATTGACTGTGGAACCAAATATGCTAAGTACTGAACAGAGGATGGTGAATTGGACTAGAGAATGGTCATGATGCTTCAGTCATCTTCATTGTGTTTGACAATTTAATATTTGTAAGGAGACATTAAGCATAGCTCATTCTGTTCTGAAATAATTAATTTAATTGTGCATGGTACCATATAATTTGAGTGCTTAGAATGAAGACTATATTTGCATAAAACTTCTGTACAGACAACAACAGATCTTTTAATCAATGCACTTGAGGTACATTCTTGTACGACTGAACAATGGGGCACACTCTGAGAAATGGGTCGCTAGGCAATTCTATAAGAGTGTACATATGTGAACCAAATGACTGCAATATCACTAGGTGATGGAATCGCTCTTATTTTTTTGTGTCTGAGCATATGCATATATGGGTTCATACATGTGCATTCTATACACATGCATCCATGCATGGAGGACAGAGGTCAACCTTGGTTGTTGTCCTTCAAATGTTAGTCACTATTATTTTTGAGACAAGGTCTCTCACATGCCTAGAACTCATCAGGTATGCTAGGCTGGCTAGTGAGCTCCAAGGATTCACCTCACTCTGCCTCATTTGTGGTGGGAATCTAAGTGTGTTCCACCACACCTGGGTTTTGTTTATTTTTTTATTTTGTTTAACATGGACTATTTATTGAACTTGAACTCAGGTCATTATGCTTTTAAAGCATCATTTCATCCATTGAATCACCACTTCTGCCCTTGGTGAAATAATCCTATGGGTACATCATGAGCACTTTTCTGTAGCACATGACTGTACGTATAAGTTTTTTCTTTTGTATAAAATGTAAGGAATGGTTCTTTGATTTAGACATAAACATGATGTAACTTATCTTTGCCTACTCACTGAAGTGTGGTCTTCAGCTATTCGCCTCCATAAATCTGTTTCTTCATGTGTCTTATTAATTGCTTTGAAATTTGAGCAAATCTCTCAGTACTTATTCTTTTCTCCCAGAATCAGATTTTCCCACCACTGTTCCCTTCCTTTCTTGGTCTAATCCTGAATTGGTTCTACAATGTACATGGAAATAGACACAAAATGCTTTGATAGAACCTTCTAGAAGGGCTCAGAGAAATATGGTCGAAAGCAGACAGCACAGGACAACAATGCAACCTTTCCTCAGCCTGGTGCTTACTCCAGAGGGAGTGTTCTGCTCAATGGCTTCTACCTTTTACCAGATCTGGGTGTGGCAACAACCAGGGTGAGCTTCATCTTCATGGCTTAAACTTCAAGGCTCTGGAAAACACTGAGTAAAAGGAAACTATTCCCCTTTTCAGGGGCTTTAGAAATTCACCAAAATTACTATAATTTCAGTTTGTTTCAGGGCAGTGTTTTTTGTTGTGATGGTAGTAATGGTTTTTGTTTTGTTTATGGAGACAGTGTGTTACTATCGAACCCTGTCTGGTCTCGAACTCATGCTCTTCCTGCCTCAGCCTCCTGAGTGCAGGGATTATAACTGTGAACCACCATGGTTGGTGTAGAAAGACATTTCTTCTAAAAGAATCTTTAAAACCTTTTTGCTCCATTTTCCTGTTTGTGCAAATGCTCTTCTCTAGCTGATAATGCAGTGCAGTGACATGGAAGCTGTTGATGTTCAGCCACCCAATAACCCACTCAGAACACTGGAGATAAAAATAGAGACCTCAACCTCAGAGCAAAGAGTCACTTAGTGTATTTATTTAGTGTGTTATAATTAAAACTGTTGTGAATTCTGCAGCTTCATTTTGAAGAGGCTGAGAAACACCCTTTTTCAGGTTAGTTCAAGCAAATTCACACTTCCTGGATTCTAGTTTGTGCTTGACGATCTAAAAATGAACCTAAGATTAAAAACAAAAGGCAGCCACACCATTGCGGTATGCCCAGTCTGGTGTAGACACAAAAAGGTGTGTGCAGAGTGTGCCCCATACACATCTAAAGGATGTTCTTACAATAGACTCAGTTGAAGCTTGGCAAGTTTGTTTTTAAACCAAGGATGTTCGCACATGCTTTTTTCCCCCTCAACTGTGGACTGAGATCAGCTCTGTGACCCTGTCATCAATTCTATTCTCATCTTTGGATTGAATTCTTTTTAGATTAATTGAAGCATTAAAGGAAACAGTAGGAAGAAAAGACTTCCATCAAGATGAGGTAGCTGAAAGGTAGCCAGAGTTTTTACCAGCCTGCATCTTTGGAGAGGGTAAGGCCCCAGGAGGCTGTGGGGACATCAGTGGCTGGAAGTTCTCTAGTCCAGCACTTTGCAGTGATTTGAATTTAATCTCCAGATGTTTGTGTGTTAAAAACACAACCTTCTAAAATCATATGTTGGTGATATTTAAAGGTGAAGCCTTTGGGAGGTGACTAGAATTCGATTGAAGACATAAAGAGAGATCCCCATGGCCTCATTTTTGCTTTGAAAGCCAAGAGGGAGACATGTTAAGCTATATGCCTGCTCTCCCTTCACTGTGTGACACCCTTCACCATGTCACAATATAGCAAAAACGCCCTCAGCATGAGCCAAGCATCTGCTGCCACCAGGCTCTTATCATTCCCATCTCCTGAACTATTGATCAAATTAACTTTAATCTTAGTGATGCCCCTGCCCTTGGTATTCATTTACAGTATCAGAAAACAGACTAAGACATGGGACAACTCTATACTGAATGATGGGGACCATAGGTGGAGTTTTTCCATTCCGGGAGTCATTTCCAAATCACCAAACAGAGAGTTATAGTAATTATGAATGCTCAGCCAATAGCTCAGGCTTATTACTAACTAATTCTTGCATTTTAGTTAACCCACATTCTTTGTTTATGCTCTGCCATATGGTGGTACCTTTATTAGCATGCCATGTTCATCTCCTGCTCCCTCTGCATCTGGCTAGTGACTTCTCTGGCTCCACCTTTCTTCATCCCATCATTCTCAGTTTTGCTTTCCTGCCTAATTTTATTCTTCTTAGCTGTTGGCCAGTCAGCTTGTTTATTAAATCAATCATAACTACACATGTTTGCACAGAATACAGGATTATTCCACAGCAATATCCCCCTCTCTCTGTGCAATGTACATCAGGGGCTGGTCCATTGACACCTGGGACATGGAAGCTCAAAGATGAGATGCATGGTTGGAGGCCACATCATGGGAGCAATCACAGCCTTGGCAACCATGATGAATCCTTCTGGAGTGTTCCCCACCTCACCATGTCCCAAAGTTTCAGAACCTTCCAGTCCTGCTGTTCTTAAAGGATGGATTGGCACTTGGTGCCAAATTGTATTTGTGGGCGTAAGTGTCTCAACCCAGGTTGTCCCATGGTTTAGGGTTGTCTTTTGGGGTGTTTCTACTGCTGTGAAGAAACACTATGACCACAGCAACTCTTATAAAGGAAAAATGTTTAATTGGAATTCCCTTACTGTTTCAGAGGTTTTGTTCATTACAGTTACGGAAGGAAGCATGGTGATGTGCAGGGAAACAATGGGGCTGGAGGAAAGGGCTCTACATCCAGATCCACAGGCAGCAGGAAGAGACAGAGCCACTAGTTCTGGCTTGAGCTTATGAGACATCAAAATTTATACCCAGTGACACATTTCCTCCAACAAAAACCACAGTTACTCTAGCAAGCCACATGTCCTAATAGTGCCCCTCTCTATGGACGTATGGGGGCCATTTTCATTCAGATCACTACAGGGGGCAGGTAGAATGTGAACTATCCCTCAATTCCCAGGTAGTTGAACACATGGGCCCAGCTGGTTTGTTGTTTTGAACTGCTGTTAGAACTTAAAGGGATGGCATGGCTGGCAAAGTGTGTCATTGGGGAGGGTCTGCTTCTGGTCCAGTCTCTCTGCTCTTTGATCTACTAAGATGTGAGGAGTTGTCACTTCGTGCTTCTGTGACCACCATGCCTTCACCATCATGATGCTCTGAACTTGTGAGTCAGGATAATCCTCTTCTTCCACACGTAGCTTCTGTTCATAGCAATGAGAAAGAAAACTTATGCTTCAGGGAAGGTAGCCTTTCCTACTTTAGTGTCTGAGACAGGATCTTGCTATGTTGAGATTAGGGGTGTTTGCCACCATGCCCAGCTAATGAAGTTCATCTTAATATGTAAAGAAGTCTGGAATGAGAGTCCAGGTGTTCCTCTCATATCACAAATGGCTTTCCTGGGTCCTCATGCCACAGGTGCTTTCTTATCCACATCTTCCTTTCCTCATCTGTGCAATATAGACATGTCTTCTCTCTCACTAGTTATTCTCAGATGCATGTGGGAGAAGGTTTCAGACTGGGAACCACCACGTAGCAGAGAACAGATACACTGGTTTGGTTTACTGTCATCAAGTAGAAGTCTGTACAGATCACACTGGATCTGAAATGCCCTTCTATTTACATAAAACAATTCCTATTTCAGCACCTCTTGACCCTGCTTTAGATTGCTAAAAATGGCATTATTCTCTCCTCTCAGGCTTTCAAAAAGGACACTAAATTAGGTCTTGAGGTTGATTTAATCTAAGCCTTTCAGGGCCTTCAAAGGATTTGTGTCATCTTTACCTTGTCCATAGACAGGCTGAAGTTTCCACACAGCTCTATCAGAGGGAAGAGACTTTCCTGGAGGTCCAGAAAACATCTCAGCTTACTCCTTGACCTGAAATGGATCTCTTGCCCAATTTTCATACAACCCTGGCAAAAGAATTGTCTACTCTCTGGCCACCCACACCCAGCTCTGAAGGTAGAGTCCACTTCCTTGAGACATATGTGCTCATCGAGTGGAGCAGTGTTCTGTTGGGAAGGCTAAGTATACACCGATGAGTCTAGATGAAAACAGGGGTTCCATATCCTGTCACTGTTTGGTGAAGTATAAAGCCTGGTTAGCTCACATCTTTAATCCCAGCACTGAGGAGGCAGAGGCAAGTGGATCTCAGCAAGTTTGAAGCCAGCCTGGCATACAAAGCAAGTTCCAGGACAGCCAGGACTGTTACACAGAAAAACTTGGTCTTGAAGAAAACAACATAAATAAATAGAATATGGAATAGTACAACTATGCATTATTCATGTGCAGAAAATATATCAGAAAAGATATATGAAAAACTGTTCTTGCTACTGACTCATGGGAGATAGGGATGGACAGGAGAAAAAAATTCACTGTACATTATGGATATTTTTTATATGTTTGAATCATGTGCTATATTATTATTGGTTCAAACAAATTAAGGAAGGGATTCAGGTGTGGTGGATCCCTTTAACTCCAGCACTGAGAAGACCAAGGCAAGTGGCTATCTATGAGTTTGAAGCCAGCCTGGATTACATAAAGAGTCCCAGGCAGGCCATAGGCTACATAGAGAATCCCTATTTCAAAAAAATTAAATTAAATTTTAAAAATAATTAAGGTCTAGGGATATAGCTCAGTTGGTAGACTGCTTACATGGGGCCCTGGTTTAGTTTCTGGGATCGCATGAACTGCCCTCAACTACATAGAGAGTTCAAAGCCAGTCTGGAACATGTGAAATTTTGTCTAAAATATACTTGGTTTTTTTCATTTTTAATTCATGTGGTTGGAAGTTTTGTTTAAAATAAAAAAATTCTAGGTGGTACTATCTCATGGGTAAGAAGTATGAATAGTGGGAGGAAAGAACTGGAAACAAGACTTTAAAACAGAACAGTGTATCCAAGTGTAGAAGCACACACTTTTTATCCTGGCACTCAGGCGGTAAGGGTTGGAAAAAGTTAGAGGCCAGCTGAGGCTACATAGTGAATTCCACACCAAAGTGGAGCATGAGACACAAGTAATCTAGATTTATCAATAATTATTTCAATGTGGATTGCTTAAATAAACTAATTAGAAGATACAGACCTTGGCAGGAGTTATAGTGCACACCTTTAATCCCACACTAGGACGATAGACAAGTGGATCTCTATGAATTAGATGGCAGCCTGATCTACACAATGGGTTCTAGACCAGTCAGAGCTGCACAGTGACATTCTGTCCAAAAAAAAAAAAGATGCACACCATTTGAGTAGATAAAGTATAAGACACAGCTACCAGAAACCCACACTACAGAAGACATGTAAAGCTTTCAAGTATATAGAGAGTATATATTCCAAGTGGATAGAGGGTATATAGAGCACTCATGTCAATGAAAAGAAATATGAATGCCAACATTAATTTCTAAAAGAGTTGACTTAAAATAAAGATGTATCTGGATAAGAATGAGAATCACACAGTAGTAAAGTAATGAAAACTTTAAGGGGAAACAGCCCCAAGAAGGTTTTCTCTCAGGGTTCAAGAGGCACGCCAGTGAGCCAGTGAGGAATTAACTATAGGCTAAAAGATATACTCACAATATTCTCTTTACTTATTTCATCTTTACTGGCACAATGACTCTAACAGTGAAGGCATAGACTTATATACTCAAGCAGGCAATTCTTTGGCATGACAATGCAGGGTTTGAATTCCTCAGGGTCACAGACGGTGATAAGATTTATACATAAGCAGTAACTGTCAGCTTTGGTTTATGACACAAGGTGGGAATGCCTAGTTAAGGTTTTTCTGGTGGAGGTCAACTAAAGATTGGATCAACAAAGCAATCTAAAGGGAGAAAATCTTGTGCTCTAACTGCAGTCCTAAGTGTGGGTAGGCATAAGGTTAAAAGTTTGTTGATCATCAAAAAACCATGAACAAAGTAAAATTCTGTTCTGTTTCTATAATGTCTTCTTGAAACTGCTTTTCTGATGGGCAGGGCAAGTATTCTTCATTGTTAGATGACCTGTCACTGTCTAGCTGCTCTGGCCTTGTGATACAGCATTTCAGAATAAATGCTTGTTTTAACACCTGCAACTAGGAGTTGGTTGATTATCTTTTTCCTTATATCACAAATAATAAACCTTTATGTTAGAATCTTGTGTTAATAAATTCAGGTACAGCTAAGTAGGTCCTAAGATCAGTAGTGTTAGCTCCGGATAGTTCTCTTATCTGTAGGAGTGCTGAGCTTAGAACATACCAGTGTGTCATCTATCTGTAGCTGTCCTTGGATGTCAGATAAATGTTTCAAATTAATTACTTTGTCCAAGGGCTGATTCTGCCCGGAAGTTTACTAATAAAGATAATTCTAGGAAGGGCAAACATTGAGTCTGCTCTGAGCAAAGGAATAAAGACCTGATTAGTGAGAAAAGAGATCTTGTCTGTGTGACTGTTTTCATACATAGCTAGGAGAAGTTATCCATATGTCCCCAAATTGGGGGATTGGATTGTGTCCAATAAATGATCAAGCACATTGCTAAATGTTCCTGAGAAATGAATTCCAAGAAAATAACAAAATGGAAAAGCTAAAATCACACACAAGTAATCTTCTGTAGGAAGCAGCTAATACATCCAAAGGTAATTAATACCAAAACTCCTTGAGTTTTGGTTTTACCTCTACCAGGGCCCTTGGCTCTGATGGGACAGTTTTATCAGTGCCAACTGAATTCCTACTTCATATTTCTTCTGCTCCCAGCAGTAAAGGTTGGGTCAGCTCTGAAAGAAGACCTGAAAATCTTTCCTATGCATGTCTATAATAAAGAATCATTAAATACACAAGGGAGGGCTGTGGAGCTGGCTTTGACAGTTAGGTGCTTCATGTCCAAAGCATGAGGATCTGAGTTAGAAGCCCAGAACCCATGTAAAATTAAGTGTGCATAGCAGCTGCCTGTAGGCCCAGTACTTGAGCAGCACAGACAGGCAAGCATTCAGGACAAACTGGCTCACTAGACTAAACACAAATGGTGAGCTCCAGGTCCAGTAAGAGGCCCTCAATATATAAAATAGGGTATAATCAAGGAAGATACTCTATGTAAACCTCCAGTGTCCATATATGCTCCCACCAGGTTCATGTGTACCCAAATACACATGCATCCACATATGTGAACACATACATACAAGCATGTACATCATACACACATGTGAAAAACAAATATATGAGGGAAAATCTAATAGAATTGCAAGAGAACAATAGAACAATTCATAGTTATAACTAGGGTTGTCAGCACCACTTTCTGCTAATGACAGTTCTAAGAGGAAGAAATTCTATAAGGATGCAATTGAAGTGAATGAAGCCATTCAGCTTTGCTGGGGGATAATGCTCTTGTACATTGTAAAAACTTGTTACTTGCATTGGTTTAATAAAACACTGATTAGTCAGTAGGCAGGCAGGAAGTATAGGTTGGGCAATCATACTAGGAGAATTCTGGGAAGAAGGTAAAGCAGCAGACCCCAGTCAGATGCAGAGGAAGTAAGATAAAAATGTACTGAAGAAAAGGTACCAAGCCATGTGGCTAAACATAGATAAGAACTATGGATTAATTTAATCATAAGAGTTATATAATAATAAGCCTCAACTACTGGCCCAGCAGTTACTATAATGTTAGATGTCAATGTTAATTGTTTTATTAGCAGCTGTGGGTTGTGGGTCCAGACCTTGGGGCTGGGTGAGATGGAGAAACTTTCATCTGCACAACTTGATCTAATAAACCTTCATACATTATTTCAATCAACAGTAGAATATAAAAAAAGAGGATTTACCAAAGTAGACCATATCCTTGGTTACAAAACAGCAAATTTTAAAAACTGGAAATCATCAGTTATGATGGATAAGTCATCTCAGACTGTCACAGAATGCCTTAGGCTAATTTTTCTAATTAATCCATTTCACTTCTTGGTCTACCTAAACTCAGTGGGCTTTAGGAGGAAGGTTACAGGAAAATTCACCAGAAAAGACCTTTTGGATTCTACTTATTCATACATGAAACTCGAACATATAACATCTACTAGCATTACAATACCACCAATTTCCAAGACACATTTAAAAGACATAAGGCCTTTACAATAAAATTTAGTAAACTATACTAAGTAAAAAATTAGATTCATTGATTTGGAAAATATTTATCACAATTTTTATTTTTGCCAGACATTTAAAAGAAATGCTGGACTTTTATAAGTGGCTACTTACATCTACTATACATACATAAATTATCAACATAATTTTGTAAGTAAATACCTTGTTAGTGTAAATAAAGAAAAAACTTTTTAAAATTCAGAAATTAATTTTCTTAAGGTTCTGGATACTAGGAAATAAAATGTAAAGTTACTAGCTGATTCAGCTCCCAGCAAAAACTCTTTATTTGACTTATAAGTGGAACAAGGGAACTAAGATTATACTATTTTACATATTACATGGTTGTTAGCATGGGATATCATACAAATAGAAACTTGGTGTATATAATAGTCAATTTATTTCCCAATAATATCAACAAAGAAGTAAAATTAAAAATAAGAAACACAATGTTACTAATAACATTGCTACCCAAAATAAAATGCTGTGTTATAAATATAACAAATACAATAATTATAAAGCTATGAAACACTGATGAAGAATCAAAGCACCAAGATATTGAAATGATTTTTCATGCTAATGAATGGGCAGTCTCCATATTATTCATTCTCAGTTCTTTCTCACTTAATCTCTAGATTCAATGAATTGGGAATTCCAGGAAGTTATTTTGAAAGCTAGATGGGGCTTCAAAAGACCCCACATTAGCCAGCAGGATTCTAGAAAGAGAAAAGAGTTGGAGGGTTGACAATATTACCTTCAAGACATACTATACTACATAATTAAAACATGGTAATTCTGGTAAATTCTGGTAACTATAAAGCGCAGAATTAGACCCACATAAGTACAGTTAAATGATCTCTGACAAAGAAGTCAAATCAATATAACAAAAAAGATTTCCCAGCAAACAGAGCTGGAAAAACACCTGAAAAATGAGGTGAGACATAGAATATGACCTTTCACAAATTAACTCAAAATGGAGCAGAAGCCCAAATGCAAAATTATAGAACTCCTAGAAGGTAGAATATGGAAAATTTAGGTAACCGGGGATCATGATGTCTCTTTTAATATAAGAACAAAGACACATCTAATGTTAGGGGAAAGCAGATTTATACAATCATTTTAAGAAAGGAAAGGAGCTTTTCAAACTCAAATTACTCTCTTGACTCAATTCTCAGAAAATAATTTAGTAGCTACAAAATATTTCAATTGATTTAGATGAAAAATTAAAAAAAAATCAAATCCCTTTGTCCATAATTTCTTTATCAAACCACAAGGTCACATATTCTTTTGAATTTGAGCCTTTTAAAATATAATATTGCTGATTTAAGTTAGTTTCCAAGAATTTAATTTTCACAGAGATTAAGAACACTCATTGTAAATAAAGTTATATTCTCTTGATTAAAAAAAAAAAAACACGTAATGAAGCAAAGAAACTGATAAACCAAATTTCATTGAAATTAAAAACTTGGGCTCAAAAAAGACACTATTAAGAGAATAAGAATTTTCCAAGCACTGTGGCTCATACCGTTAATTCTTTGGGAGGCAGGGCAGGCAGATTTCTGTAAGTTCGAGGCCAACCTGGTCTACATAGTAAGCTCCAGGATAGCCAGGGCTTTATAGTAAGATCCTGTCTCAAAAAATAAAAGAGGGCTGTGAGAACAATCCTATGACCTAGATCACCAGAAATATGTGCAAAAGACTTACCTGATGAGAGACTGCCATCTAAAATATACAAATAACTCAAAACTCAAAAATAAAAATCTACCAATTCAATATTTTAAAGTGGGAATCTGATCTTAATGAGTATCTTATGAAAGAAGATATACAGACGGCAAATGAATATTCAACATATGCTGTTAGAAAAATGCAAATTAGAACAACTATGTATTATCATCACCTTTAAAATGGTGCAAATGAAAACATCAGTACTGAGTATCAGAGAGGATGTGGGGCTGCTGCAACTCTCATTGATTGCTCGTGAAAATAGAAAATGGCTGAATCATTTTGGAAGACAGTTTGGCAGATTCTTACAAAAATGAAACATGCACTTACCAAAGGATCCATCAATCACCACCTTTTTGTATTTACCCAAATAAACTGAAATCAAGACCCCCACACACACACACACACCTATCTAGGAAGGTCAATAATAGCTTTACTTTGAATTGTCGAAATTTGAAAATAGACAAACATTCCTCAGTAAGTGAATTTGTAGGCAAACTATGGTACAGCTACATGCCTAAATATCACTCCCTGGTAAATAAAATTGTGTGAAAGAATCTTATATGCACCCGTTGGCTCATGTTTTTAAATAGTTGGTGACACTGAGCAGGCTGTGGTACCATGTGTCTAGTTAGCAGTAGGATTACAGGTTGTATGTAATCCAGATTCCTGATCTTCAGAGATGTAAAAAGCCATGTCATGGCCACAGATGCCTTTCTTGTCATGAAACTGAGCTAAAAGAAATCCTTCCTCCATTACACTGTTTCTTGTTGGGTATTTGGTCATGACTTATGAAAAAGTAACTACAACACTAGAAAAGGAGACAGTGCAAAAGTTTACACACTAAGTCCAAGTATATAATAGTCTGGAAAATTATGTTAGTATCATAGCAGGGAGAGTGAAAGAGAATGACCAGGTGAAACATGAGTAAACTGTTTATGTGGCATTATAACGGTAGGTAGATGGCACTGCGTCATCTAAAGGCACAAATATATAGCATTCTTCAATATACAGAATTCCTTCATGTAAACCATGTAGTTATGCTTTAAACTGAAGGTCCCTTTGTGTTCAGCTACTTTTTTGTCTTAAAGTTTATTTTGTTTCATTGCATCACAGACACAAGTTGCTCTCACAAAGTTTCTGTTTGCACAATTCCCTCTAATCTCTTACTTTGGGCCTTGTTCCATCTCAACGCTCCTTTGAAAACAGCAGACAGTTGGACGTTCCTTTTGAAACCTAACCTAACAATCTTTGCCTTTTGATTGGAATGCTTGGTTCATTCATATTTAATGTTATTCTTGATATGGTCAAAACTGTACCTGCTACTTTTGTGTTGTTTTGCTTTTCAGTCTTGATCTTACAATATAACCCAGGTTGGCCTTGAATTCAATCCTCCTGTCAGCATCCTAAGTGCAGGGATTGTGGGAATATACTACCAAGCCTGGCTTTTATCTGTCACTTTGCTAGTGTGTGTGTGTGTGTGTGTGTGTGTGTGTGTGTGTGTGTGTGTGTACATATGTATGTCATGACATAATTCGTTTTGTGAGTGTAAATGTTTCTCTTTTATTGCCTTCTTTTCTAAGTAAATATTTTCTAGTGTGCCACTTTAATGTTTTGTTAAGATTTGACTATTTTTTTCTTAGTTAATATTTTAAATCTGATGCATCTAGCAAGACAAAGCTGCCCAGTGAGTTTCCATGTTGATACTGTGTGATACTATCTGTATAGATGCTGTCTATGTGGTACTATCTCTGTGGATGCTCTCTGTATTGATGTTGACTGTGTGGATGATATCTGTGTGGTAATGTCTGTGTGGATGCTGTGTGCTACTACCTGTATGGATACTCTGTGTTGATGCTGACTGTGTGAATTTTGTCTGTGTAGATGACATCTGTGGGGTACTGTCTCTGTGGATGCTGTCTATGTGGAACTACCTCTGTGGATTCTGTCTATGTGGTCTTATCTGTATAGATGCCATCTGTGTGAATGCTGTCTGTATGTATATTGACTTACGTACAATATTATCTGTATAGATGCTGTCTGTGTGGTACTGTCTGTGTAGATGTTGACTGTGTGGAATTATCTGTATGGATTCTATCTATGTGGATGCTGTCTGTTTGGTACTATTTGTGAGGATGCTATCTGTGTGGATGTTGACTGTGGGGTGCTCTCTGTGTGTATGCTAATTGTATAGATGCTATCTGTAGGGTATTCTTTGTGTGAATGCTGATGGTGTGGTACTATCTTTATGTATGCTGTCTATGTGGTACTGTATGAATGTTGTCTGTGTGGATGCTGACTTGTAGTACCTGTGTGGATATTGCTTGTGTGGATGCTGTCTGTTCTCTCTTGCTTCTGGAAACATCAGCTTCTACAAATCAAATTTCTCTCATATTCCTCTCTGAGACCACTTCTGTCTGGAGACCATCTAGATTCCACCCTCGCCTGTAGCCCAGGCTCTAGGCTGAGCCTGAAGGGTTTACACCTTTTGATTTGGGCTCCTTCATGCTTCATCAAATATGACCTCAAAGCTTCCTGATGATAGAGCATCCCACTCATATGCCAGAGGCAAATTAGCAAGCTGTTTTTCTAATACAGAAAGCAGAGCCTGAATCAGATATATTTGAAAAAATAATCTTTCAAACTCTATTATCCTCTTCTTGCCTTAAAATGGTGGAGAACATTCTCACCCCATGCTATTGCCACATTTCTAGTGTTTATATGCCTACCAGTTATCAGCAGTGTACTTTAAACACCTCCTCCTCCTTTTTAACCCAGTTTCAAATAAATTATTGCTGAGATTCTAACCATTCATGTTGTAATTATTTAGAGTTAAAATTTTATGCTATAAACTGACAGACTATCTTACACATGTTTTCTGATGGATCTAGGACACCAAATCCCTTCTGGATATTTTTCTCTGAAATTACACTGAGATAAATAAACAGCTGTCAGGAGCAGAAACTTCAAGGCACTGGACTGCTGACTCAGTGCTCTGCAAATCTCACTGTGTCCTAGAGAGCAAGGCACATACCCCAATATTCTAACACTTATTTCCTTTTTTGAGGACAACATAAATTGATGTGTGAGTTAGAAAAGAAGACAGGGACACACATGGAAAACACAAATGTGTGTACAAGTGACAGCAGCATCCTAGATATGCAGACAGGGTCAAGATGCAGCCAATACTGAAAATAGATCCAACACCTGATTTCATAATTAAGAAAGTCTATTCTTGTCACGGTTCTCTGAATCATATAAAGAACTTGTTGATTTGTCTTGGTTTTCAACCCAGGACTCTGTAAGGAGCTACATCGAGACAAGACTTAACATACACAGAACTAAGGCATTTAATTCCAAGACCTTTTCATCTTAGATTCCTTTCTTGAGGTAGAGGCAAGAGGCTTGTCACCTGAGGCTGAGAGCTGTGGCTGGATTAGCTACTTTTCTTGTTTCTTTGACAAATACCTGAGAGAACTACTTAAAACAGAAAAGATTCATTTTGGCTCATGGCTTCAGAGAGCTTAGTCCAGGGCCACATGACCCCACTCACTTGGGTAGAAACTCATGATGGCAGAAACTTTGACCTAGCAGCATTTCAGTTCCTGGTGCACAGGAAGCTGTGAACAGAAGAGAGGCCTTTGGGACAAGATAGGACCCTTCAGAATACATCCATGGTGACTTCAACCAGTTAGGTCAGGTCACACCTCCTAATGTTTCCAGATCCTCCCAAAATAGTTTTACCAGCAGGAAAACTCAACATGCACTTGCGGGGAACATTTCAGAGTCACAGAGTAATTCATGCTTTCCAGGCTCATGATACAAGCTGTAGGAGATTCTTTCTGTTGTCATTCAAATGTCCTGCTTCATATCTCTAATAGTCACTATAGATAATATCTTTTCTTCATTTCTGCTGGGTCTTGGTGTTTTCTTTAATGAGGCAGAAAGAGAATGTCCTAGAAAAAAATGTAATGAAAAATCTATTTTGTCCAATCAGAGGTATAAAAGAACAAGAAAAGAAGAGACCAGAAGAGTCTAGTAGAACCTTGGTCATATAATCACCAAGTATCCATCATGAAGCCCTGGCCAGAAAGTACCGACCTACTAACCCCCAAGCTGGACCCACGTCAGTGTTCATGGAGGGGGCTAGGGTAAACTGAGGGTCAATAAAACTGTATGGAGGACACTGCTGGCCATGGAGACATTTTCAGTCGTGGTTTAGAGGAGAAGCTGGGTCTGTTAAGGGCTGTGCTGTATAAAAAATAGTCTCCTGCCCTGGCCTCAAATTAGAGGAAATCATGGAATCAACACACAGGAGGTCAAGGGCATCACCAAGACCCAAAGTCATGACACTAGGCACAAAGTTTCCCATGATCAAAGCCTATGGTATATAAAGAACAGAAATAATGTATGCATCTAAAGTTTAAATCAGATAGGACATTTAAGTGAGTCCTGTTAACAATTTTGTTTTGGTTGCTATCAGTAAAAGGTACAAAGGCAAGGATTATACAATAAAACAAAAAAAGGTGTTTTTTCTGTACAACAAAATTGTAACAACTACTATCCCAGGTAAATAACAGTTAAACAGGAAATATGTATGTATGTACATACACACACACACATCTTACTTGATAACTGTTCTTATTTGTATATAGTTTTGCATTGTTAGAGCTAAAATATTTCCTTTTTATTTAGACAAAAGGGAGGAAATGTTGCAGAATATTCCTTTACAGTGTGTGAAGATGTGTCACTGTGAATGGTTTAATGAAGAGCAGAATGGCCATTAGTTAGGCAGGACTTCTGGTGACAGAGAGCTCTAAAGAGAGAAAGAAAGAGTCACCAGACAGTTGGAGAGGAAGCAGCACGGGCAGTACAGAGTGAAGGTAACCAAGTCACATAAAAAAAAAAAAAACGTAGATTAAAAGATATGTATTAATTTAAGTTAAATTAACTTATAGGAGCTAATTAAGAGCAAGCCTAAGCTAAGACTGAGCTTTCATTAATAACAAGTCTCCATGTCATTTTTGGAGAGCTGGTGGCTCAAAGAAAAGGCCAACTACACTACTTTGTCTGCCATGGCTGCCTGTCAACACTGCTCCCTGCCACCATCTTTCCCATCTCTGTGTCGCAATGGCCTTGTGGTCTGCTACGCACCACACTGTATAATATTTTATCAAAACATATATGTGTAAATATTTATTGCAGTGAAATTTCTTTGCCAATGGCAGACTTTTCAGACTAGGGGGAAAAAATAGCCATATTCTTCACCAAAATATCTCAATAATGATCTCTAGACAACATATTAAAATTCTTCTCTGAAACTTCTCTAGTTAGCCCCACCCCCACCACACACATACACACAGTTCAAATCACCCTCAGCACCACTGTCCTCTATGTTCCTACTAGTATGGACCATTAAGAACTGCTTAAAATGTTCTGTTTTTCTAACCCAAACTATCAAAGTCTAAATTCCTACAAACAAAAATATGGTCAGGCCTATCACAACAATTCCCTAGCCTCTGGTACCAATTTCTGTCTTAGATAAGGTATCTATTGTTGTAAAGAGATACCATGACCACTATTGGACAAATTCTACTTATTATATAATAAAACCTAGATTCAGATATTGAGGAAAAGATGAAATATCAAAGAGTCAGGGAACAAACCATAGCCAATTCTCACCCAGCCAATTCCTCAGGCTAACAGAGTAGGTCTTATCTCCATTAGTCTCCAGACTGACTGGGCCCACAGGCAAAGGGGGAGAACTTCTACCTTCTCCTCCTCATCTTTCTTTTTCCACCCAGCTATTTTGATTTCTAGATTAACTTTCCTACTGATAGGACTAAAGGTGGGTGCCACTACTGCCTGGCTCTGTTTGTCCTTGAATTCCAGAGAATCTTTACCTCCTAAGTGATGGAATTAAAGGCATGGGTCACCACTCTCAGACCTTCCTGGCTTGGCTCTGTGGGTGTCTCTGTCCTCTGATATTCTAGACTATTTTTATTAAATATACAGTATATCACCACAGATCATGGAAACTTTTATAAAGAAAAACATTTAATTCTGTTGGCTTACAGTTTCAGAGGTTTGGCTTGTTATCATCATGACAAGAAGCATGGTGGTATGCAGTCAGACATGGTGTTGGAGAAGGGGCTGAGAGTTCTGCATCTTGATCCACAAGCAACAGGAACTGAACTGTCACACTACACATGGCTTGAGTATATATGAGACCTCAAAGTTCCTCACCTCCATAGTGGCACACTTCCTCCAACAAGACCACACCTCTTCCAACAAGGCCTAATCTTGCCACTCACTAAGGGTCAAGCATTTAAACACACGAGTGTATGGTGGCATCTCACCACAGAGTGAGCTATGTGTAGTAAGGACATTGTGATCACAATATTTCGTAGATACTTGTTAGTTATGGTGAGTGGTTCTCCACTGCAGAAAGCATGACATCTAATGGAACATAGGTATCATTGGAAATGTTTAGTATTTGCTGGGAAGGACCTGGCATGCCTGATAATGGATGGTGGATATGTCACATTGTGATGAACACAGGTGCAGTGTTCATCCAAGTTGGCCAGTTTACTTATCTCAGTGGAGGTGCTCTACTTTTTTTAGGTGGGACAACTCTTCTTTGTGACATATGCACCATCCATTATTAACACAGCACATTGTGTAGTAAGGCAGTCACTGCAGCCTTGGAGAGTGTTTCTCCAGGGGAACAATAGTCTTTCTTTTTCTGGTTTTTTATTTAGAATTTCAGTGAGTCTAAACTGTCAAGCTTTCTGTGTCTTTTCTACTTATTTTATCCTCTGCTTGGAAAATGCATCCCTAGAGGTACCAAAAGTGGTGCATGAGACAGAAAAGCTGCTGTTCTCTCTGGAAGGTGAACCAAAGCACATGGCAGGGCCAGTTATTCAGCTATATAATCAGCTGAATATCATAGTTACGGGGTCTGCATCCACAGACTCAAACAACCAAAGATCAAAATGTTTGAAAAAAATTACATTTGGACTAAGCCTGTAGAAGATTTTCTTCTCATCGTTCTCTGAACAATATAGTATTTATGATACAGCAACCATTCGTGTAGCATTGATGTTGTATTAAGCATCATAGGTCATCTAGCAATGGTGTAAAATACATAGGATGATGCGCATGAGTTCTCTATAAATGCTATATATATATAATCTTCTACAAGGGAGCTCAACATCTGCAGAACTTAGTGTTGGCCAGATCCTTTAAACTGCATAGATACTAAAAAACTGATTGGCAGAGACTGCAGCCAATCAGGTGCAGTGTTCATCCAAGTTGGCCAGTTTACTTATCTCAGTGGAGGTGCTCTACTTTTTTTAGGTGGGACAACTCTTCTTTGTGATATATCCACCATCCATTATCAGGCGTGCCAGGTTCCTCCCAACAAATACTAAACATTTCCAATGACACCTATGTTCCATTAGATGTCATGCTTTCTGCAGTGAAGAACCACTCGCCATAACTAACAAGTATCTACGAAATATTGCAGAGAAATTCAAAATTATAATGTTGTATTGGTAAGAATCACAGCTTAAAACTTGCAGTAAGTTAGTAGATTCTGCTCATCAAAGTGGAATGGTGTTGCTTCTCTCTTACCAGCCCTCCGGTCATCAGGAGTCTTAGGCCTTACAGTGCTCCCAGGACCAGATCCTGAGAATTTGTCTGAAGTACAAAATCTACCAAATCAGGAACTGTTTAGTATGCACACTGTGGTTAGAGACACAATGCTCAACAGAACAGCCTAGACAATGTCTTGACTGTTCATATAGTTAGATCCTGGCCCCAGTGGCACAAATGTGTTGGACCCCAACCCCCAATGGGGATTTGATGTAATTCAAATTTCCCCCCTGGAGTGAAAGTAGAAACTTTTTACCAATGACTTGTCACATTTCTACTCCACCCGGATTCCACCATCTTCTAATTATGAAACACTTAGACTATTGTGCTATCTTAACAACTCTGGTCAATTACTCATAGTAGTCAAAACCAGTCAAGACCACTGCTTATGTTTTAGCATTTGCTTAGGAGCTACACTGTCTGACATTGTTCATGTCTCTTGTTTGTTGTTATTTTGATTTACTCTGATTTCCTGCCTATTGCTATGGTGCTTACCATAGGCCAAAACTTAATTTACATACAGAAAACAGTCCTACTATAGTTTTCCTAGCCTGAAGAAAACCCTACATTGGGGATGGCTCTGTTGGTAAAGAGCTTTCTGTGCAAGCATGAAGATGTGAATTCAGATTCCCAGCACCCACATAAAAATCTGGGCACAAAGGTACATCATGTGTCTGTCATTGTATCACTGAGGAGGCAGAGATCAGAGTGCCTCTAGTGCTTGCTCTCTAGGTAATCTAGCTTAATTGGTGAGTTCCAGGCTTAATAAGGAACCCTGCCTTAAAAGCAAGGTGGAGAAATGAGAGAGGAAGATACTTAACATTGACTTCTGACCTTTACCTACAAGTATACACATATACACTCACCTTCACCATTTATTCATGTGTACACACAGACAGAAACACACACACACACAATCTTACTTTGTGATAATCATTTACCACATGTCCTATTCTCTTCAACAACAAAATCCAAAAGCTCCTAAGATTGCAACCTCCAAAGGGGAAGAAGTGAACTGGGGATTGTGCCTCGAGGCTGCCAACAGAGATCAGCATAAAGGGCTGCTTGTGCTGGCCCAGGTCCCTGCCAGCTGCCACTGGGAGATATCATGAGCATCGAAGGTTCTCCAAACTGCTCGTTTCTGTCTGTAGCTGGCTCAGCTGTACCCTCACACCAGACAGTCTGTCCAAAGACTCCCTGCTCATGACTTAACCCACAGAGCTTCTTCACCACAGGCTTGGCTCTGTTGACCTAGCTCTTATTTGTCTGGAAGCTAGTGACACTTTTCCAGTTGCCAGCAAAGAAAGTGATAGGTAACCCAGCAGACTCAGCTTAAGTTTATCTTTTTTAAGTTTTTAGTTTTTTTAAGCTCCTGTAACGTAGATTATCAGTCACATTTAGATTATATATGTTTTTTTTTCTATAGAGGGCATTGGAAGCAAAAAATGCTCATTTTCTTGATTTTTTTGTTTTGTTTTGTTCTGCTTCAACATGAACTCTTACTAAGTCGTTAAGGCCTGAAGCCTTCTGTGTAGCCCAGACTGGTCTTGCACTTGAATTTCTGCCTCAGCCTCTTGGGTGCTAGGACTGCAGTTTATCACTGTGCCTGGTATAGATGCTCTTTTATTTGATGATGGCAAACTATATACAATGTTGTATTAGCTACTTGCTGTGACAAATACCTTACCGGAGCAACTCAAGGAGGGTTCATTTGGCTGCACAGTTTTAGGATGCCATCCTTCCTAGCAGCGGGAGCATGCTGCTTGTGGCTGATCACAGTTGCTTCACAATCAGGAAGAGAGAGAAAAGGAAGAGAAAGAGAAGAGAGTATGTGTCTCTGTGTATGCATGTGTATCTGTGTGTGATGTCTGTGTGTGTGCCTCTGTGTGTGTATGTGTGTGTGTGTGTGTGTGTGTGTGTGTTTCTCCTTCATATCCATTCCAGGACCTCAGCCCAAAGATTGGAGCCACTCACATGCAAGGTGCATCTTCCTGCCTGTTTGGAGACACCACTCATATTCAGACATACTCAGAGTTGTATCTCCTAAGTGATTCTAAACTGAGAAGACATCATAAACTTGTAAACATACTTATCTGGCCTCTTAAAGTGTTCAATTCAGTGGTTTGTAGTACATTTTCCTGTTCTCATGCTATCATCACTGTTTAGTTTCAGGATCAATTTGGGGGAGACTTCTGCAATTCTACCCACTTTCTATCCTTCATTATATATCTAGGGAAATTGAAAGTCTTAAATTACTTTTTTGGTCAGCCAAGATGCATTTGGTTTATCTAATTTTCCAAAACTGTGTGTGTTCTACTTATGTGCTAATATACAGAAATATCTTAAGCTTTGATTAATCTAAATACACACAAAGGACTATTTTCAACTCATTAATAACTCATGTAGTATTTTTATTATTATATACACATATCTTTTTCTCCTATGTATTGCTTATTCACTGAGTCTGAAGAACCAAGACGTATAATAAAACAGAAGAGGAACATCTTTAATTACATATGTGGTATTCCTCATAAATTCATAGCAACTTTTTTTAATGTTTCAAAAACATTATACAATAGTGAATATTTTTAAAGTTAAGTATGGGTGACATGAATATTTTTATTCTTTTCATGTACCCAGGAATGCATTTCTATTTATGAAACTTAAACTCACATACACACTTTAAAGCTGCTTGGCTTCATTTTGAGCCTAGTATTTGGAGGCAAAAAACAAAAATTTTGGCACCAAAAAAATTGCTGTCAGGAAAATTGGAGGTTGTTGACTTAAGACATAATTGACATAATTGAGACTGCCTGTGGTCCTTGTTGTGGGTGATAGGGCTATGATTATAATCTCATTCTTTTTATTGGTCATAGTTTTTTCCTTATTCTTATCTTCTAATAGCCACCTTCCCCAACCAGTAAAAGCCTCATCCTAGCTTGGGATCTCCATCACCTTTTTTTACATAAGCACTGCCCAGAGGGGCAGTGAATTTCCACTAAGTACTTATATGTACTTGTTCCTTCGTTTTCATTGTGATCCAATAAGCATCAAGTAAAGAGCTTGTCATATCTGGGAATTTTTCTGTCAGTTTTAAGAATAAAATTCGCCTCCGTCTCTCTATGCATGTGTATGGTATTCTTCTTCACTTCTATACCCACTCTATACCAACCACAGAGGACTACTTCACTTAGACAACTATTTGATAAAGAGTGACTGAGTTATAAAAATATCAGACAAGATAAACTCCAGACACTGAATTTCCCACACAAACAAACTAAACTGTGAAGCCAGGCAAACATTTGAATCAAGCCATTGGCTTTATTATCAGTGTGTCAGTCAGCTTTTTGTGAGTTACTATAACAAAACACTGTGAGAGAATCAGCTTACAAGGCAGAAAGGTTGGCTGTGACTGATTCATGATTCTATCAACTCCCAACAGCATCATGAGAGGGGATATTCAAGATCTAAACCTTAGCAATTGAATGTTTGAAAACTTTCAATAATGTATTACACATCTTGCTCTCTTGCTAAACACTAAGGAAAATTTATTCTCCAAATTACGTTTTACAAACACACATTTCCTGGACATCGTCACTCTAGATGGAGCACAGGTAAAAAGATGGCAAGTCTTAAACCCTGAATCAAGATTATCTTAAAAGACCTGGGCTGGAAAAATGACCCAGTGATTCAATTGCTTTCTGCCAAACCTGGCAACCTGAGCTCAATCCCTGAGACCCAGACGTGGAAGGAAAGAACCTACTTCTGCAAGTTATCCTCTGGCCTCTTCACGAAAATAAATAAATAAATAAATAAATAAATAAATAAATAAATAAATAAATAAATAAATGTAATTTTTAAAAATGTAAAAATATTTTAAAATATCTGAATTTAAATTAGTGATATGTGGACTTAGGAGGCAGTGTCTCACTTCAGTGGGTCCTGAAGGTAAAAGTTTATGGTCATCCTGAGCTATATAGTGAGACACAGCCTCATCCCGAAAAAAGAAGAAAACAAGTGTTAGGGGTGTGGCTCAATAGGAGAGTTCTCACCCAGAATATTCAAGGTTCTGGATTTGATTCACAGCACGTGTGTGTGTGTGTGGGGGGAGTGCGCGTGCACACCCTCCCACACACAAATGGGATGATCAGGTAATAGTGAAATTGGAATCACCTCAAATCTACAATTATTCTTCTTAAAACATCTCTAGCTGGGCTGGAGAGGTAACTCAGACCCTAAGAGCACTGGCTGTTCTTCCAGAGGTCCTGAGTTCAATTCCCAGCAACCATATGGTGACAACCATATGTAATGAGGTCTCGTGCCCTCTTCTGGTCTGCAAAGATACATGCAGACAGAACACTGTATACATAATAAATACATTAAAAAAAAATCTCTAGCCATATCTCCTGCAGCTCAGATTCCAGACTCTAACTAAACAATCTTACCTTTCTTTTCTGTCTTTCATTTCTGTCCTCCTTTTCCCCTCCCCCTCCCCCTCTTCCCCTTCTCACTATATAGCTTTGGCTGTATGGACCAGACTGTACAGACTACACTGGCCTGAGTCTGCCTCCAGAGTCCTGGGATTAAAGGAATGTACCAAGGTGCCCCACCTGTCTGGCTCTCTTCTTTAGTTTTGGGAACCAATCACTGGCCCTAATCCTATACTTCTAAATCCTTGTCTCTGGAGGACTCAGGACTCCATTTGAACATCCAAGGGAACTATCCGCCCCCACCCCCAGCCTCTTCTTTTAAAGGAGAAAGACACAGGGACGTTTCTTTTTCCACTAATAAGAATCATACTGCCTTCTAAAGAAGGCAGAGGTGCATAAGAATAATTCTAGCCTGCCCTGTTACCATTGCCTTTAAATAGTGCTAAAGAAAAGCAACAGTTTATGCAGGAATTTTCACAATATCACTGGAGGTTGTGGAAAAGCCTAGGCAGTGGTTTATGGAAGAGCTCACTAAGAAAGCCCAGACACAGACAGGCTGAAGTTTCCCTGCTCCCGGAAAGGGAGTGCTGTGTAACCTTTTTAGATCATGGCCATAGAGGATATAATGAAAACTAAAATTGAGATAAATGCTGCTATTAAGGACAAAAATAGGACAGGATGGAAAAGAGGCTGAGCTCCTCCAAGGTCACTGCCCACAGACGTGAGATAATTACTTCACTCTGGCCATTAATTTCTGTAGCTCAAGAGCTGAATAAGTAGCAAGTGGGAGTGGAGTGTTCTTTAAAGCCCTGGGCTCACATGCTTATTTTAATCATACAATTTAAATTATAACATTTAATGCTAGTTACTGTTGTATAATTTGAGCATATTTATAATTTTGATATATTTGTATAGATACATATAAAATGCCTTGTGCCATAAAGACAAAACTGTTGAAAAGTTGCCAAAATGATCCATGGCATTTCAAAAACCAAGCATAAATTATAAAACAGAAGATGAATAAATTGTTCCACATGCAAATACACAATGTCTACTGATCAGAGAGATGCTTGTCCTCATAAACCAGAAGGACATGTTTGTCCCATGTGTAACCATCAAGGGGACTGGTCCAAAATGCATGCCTGACAACCAGAAAAAGAACACAATAAGCAACAAATAGATTCACAGAAAAAGAAACAGTAGCAGCTCAATTCTACCTTCAGGTAGGAAAACACAAGCTAGGGGACACCTTGTCCCTACCCTCACACTGATGTCAGCGCTGTCCCTGCAGGGCAGGCTTCCTTCCACAAGGGCTTTGTGGTGAGTAATCTAAGACTTTCAAAGTTGGAGATGATGATGCTGGTCATCGTTAGGTAGCTATACTCCAAGACCTATACATAAGGGCCTTTGCACTTGGGCAAACATGTATCAATAATAGAAGAGAGGAAGAAAAAAGAAAAGATCAAGCATAATCATGAGCATGTATTTGAAATTCAAAGAAAAAATAAGTTATCTATAATCTGAGTAAGGGATCTATATATTCCTAGCAGGCTTTAAATCTCATTTATTTATTTATTTATTTATTTGTTTGTTTGTTTGTTTGTTTGTTTGTTTATTGGCAAGGTCTTACATAGCCCAGGCTAATTTCAGACTTTCTAGGTAACTGAAGATGCTGTTCCACTTCTGATCCTCCTGCCTCCTCCCTAGTGCTGAGCTTCAAGGCATGTGCCACCACTCCTGGTTTTATGTAGTACAGGAGCTCAAACTTAGGGCTTCAGGAATGCCAAGCAAACACTCTACCACCTAAGCTACCTCCTAGATCACATCTTTAGGTTCACTGCAATAAACAAGTGCCTTCTTACATACCTCCCTTTCTGTCTACCAACCACAGTTCCACTTTCTGTTCCTGAGAAATGGAAATTTCTGTCTGCTTTCACAAGAAGAAGGCTGCCTTCTCTGGGTGCCCCTGAGTTCTGCCATTTTGAAGACAGTACAGGATTTATGGACTAGGACTTATAGCCTTTGTCAAGGCTGCATCCTTGTTAATGGATGGGTTCTGATCCTGAATTCCCACACTCCAGCGGATGAACCCATACTTTTGCACATATGAACAGCACTAACCGGACTTGGGAGTTATAAACAAACAAACAAACAAAAACATGATGTTGATTGGAGGCTTGTTGGGGAAATAGAGGGAGTTGAAGGAGAGAAATAGGTATATATGATCATATTCCATTATATACATGCACAGAACACTTATGAATAGATAAATACGATTGATGAGGAATTACAAACATGAGTATCATAAATCATGGATTTTTTCTTTTTTTTTTTTTTCTCTTTTTGAGAAGGGTTAGGCAGAATTTCTCTGTAGCCCTAGCTTTCCTGGAACTCACTTTGTAGACCAGGCTGGCCTTGAATTCAGAGATCTGCCTGCCTCTGCTTCCCAAGTACTGGGATTAAAGATATGAGCCACCACCACCCAGCAAGAATTTTTTTCCTTGGAATGGCAATCTAAAGAACATCAGCTGTGGAAATTTGACAGTGAATAGCATAATCAGTCAATATTTTTAGTCTAATTTCAAGAATGGCTCCTCATAGGCTCATATATTTGAAGCCCCCCCCCCAGTTTCTTCCTCATGCTTGTGAGTCAGACATGTCTCTCCCACCTACTGCAATGACCCCAGCCATGATGATCATTGATTCGATCTCCAAAACTGTAAGCAAACCCTCAATGAAATGCTTGCTTTTCATGAACTGTCTTGGTCATAGCACCTTGTCACCACAGAGGGAAAGTAAGACCAAAGTTGGTACTAAGAACTGGAGTATGGCTTTGACAGGCCTGACCATGCTATGGAAGACATTGGGACATTCATTTAACCTGTAATCCAGGCTCAGCGAGCTATCCTAGTAGAAGCTTGGAAGACAGGAACACCGATATGTGGACTGTTGAGGACCAGCTCAAGATGTTTCAGTAGAACAACATTAGTAATGGGGCTAGAGACCACTCTTGTTCGTGTAAGCAAAGAACTCAGATGCCTTTTCCCTCATCCTAGGAATCTGCTGAGGTTAGACTGAAGAGTTCTGAACTAGTTTTGATGGCATAGGAACTTTGAACATAGCCTGGAGTTAACTCTGTCCTGTGGTTATTAATCATTACTCTTTGGGCAGATCTATAATGAAAACGAGCAGTAAACAAGACAAAAAGAAATGCAAAGTATATAGTTTGAGAAGGAAAAGAGCAGCAGGAAATGCAATATTGGAGCCAAGTCATGCGCTCAAAGAGATGCCTTTACATACAGGTTTGATTTGAAATGAAATAAAGGGAGTGATGCCTTCAGGGTGAGAATTTACCCAACTAATCCTGCAAATTGGTGAAAGAATTATCTGTTTCTAAAAAGCACCAGCACATCAAAGTTTATGCAAATGCAATGCAAGGAAGGGGCCAGACTTTATCTCAAGAACTTGACAGCTTCCCCTAAGTGGTTCTGGCTTTAGAGTCAGGATACCTGAGTAAAGGGGCTGTGGAATTCCCTCTGCAGATAAGGAAGCTACTGAGGCCACAAGTGTGATGGGAGTTCCTGTATGGGAGCCTGGAGAAGCCACTAGAGAAGCTGTGAAAGAGAAATCTAGACTGTGTTGGGGATCCCAGGATGTTGGAGGCACCAGAGCCATAGGGTGTCTGCTATACAGGGAGTGGAATCAGCCCCAGAGGAGAGAAGTGTGTTCCAGTCGGCAAAAGTGGAAGGACAGAGCACTCTACGCCCTTTATTATTGGACCTAGAGTTGCAGAATTTAGAGTTTTCCCTGCTGGGTTTCAGTCTTGCTTTGATCCAATATGCTCTTCTTCCTCCCCTTTAGAATGGTAAGTGCATATTCTGTGCCCGTGTATGTGGGAATTTTATAATTTGATTTTGATTTTCCGGGAGATTGCAATTCAGAGATTGCCTGGAGTCTCAGAAGACACTTTGAAATAGTGTTGAGACTGTAAGATTATAGGAACTTTTGAAGTTGGACTAAATAAATTTTGCATTATGATTTGGACACATACTAATAGAGTTTCTCCCCCAGCCTCACTCCTAGTAATAGGTTTCTCCACAGTCACAGTAAGTCAGATCAAGCAGAACTGAAAAAAAGAATAACAGCACATTTATTCAGCAAAGCAACTCCCAGGTGAGTTCACTGGCCCCAAGGATCAAGGCCAGAGAAGTTATGCACCCATGCCAGAGCAGGGAGGTGCGAGATGGGGACGGGGTGGGGCAGTGGTGATGACATGGCTGCCACAAACTGGCTTTGTGCACAAATATGGCTGAAAGGTGAGCACTGAGATGGGACTTGGACAGCTGGAGGCAACAGGGGAGAAAGTTGCCATAGTCATCAAGAATGCAGAACTAGGCTTCAGGTTTCTTTCCTTTGTTTGGAGACTCTCAACCAAACGCATACTCTCTGAATAATGAGCAGAGAGTGGAATGGGATGATTTAAAAGAGAATGGCCCCCATTGGCTCAAATGTTTGAATGTTTGGTTCATAGTGAAACTGATGGGGAAGGGTTAGGAGGTGTGGCTTTGCTGGAGGAGGTATGTCATTGGGATTTTTTAAAATTTATTCTTCTCTTGTACATTAGATCCTGACCACAGTTTCTTCTCCTTCCAGTCCTTCCAGCACCTCCCTCAAGTTTTTTCTTTTTCCCCAATCCATTCCTTCTCCATTTCCCTTCAGAAAAGAATAGGCCTCCTGTCTTTGTAGCGGGAAATCAGGAACTGTATATGTGAACGATCACGTCATAGGAATGGAGACGAGCTGGGCGTGGTTAACTGAAAAGGATTCCGGAAGTAGACCTTCGAGGGAGGGGACCAGGACAGGAAGTCGTCATTCTCTCACGAGAGTTCCCCGACCGAGTGCGCAGTTTGCTCCAGCTGCCCGGGAGTTCGGACGTACGGCGTGGGGATGAAGAATCTTCCCTAGAAAGGCTCCGGCGCG
>PVIH01002509.1:72959-187639 GCA_004025045.1 Sigmodon hispidus | reverse complement strand
CTGTTATTCCAAATGAAATTGAGTATTGTTCTTTCAAGGTCCAAAAAATATTGTGTTGGGATTTTGATAGGCAGTGCATTGAATCTGTAGATTGCCTTTGGTAGAATTGCCATTTTTACTATGTTGATCCTACCAATCCAGGAACATGGGAGAGCTTTCCATTTTCTGATATCCTCTTCAATTTCTTTCTTCAATGATTAAAATTTTTGTCAAATAGGTCTGTTACTTCTTTGGTTATAGTTACTCCAAGGAATTTAATACTATTTGCAGCTAATATGAAGGGTAATATTTCCCTTATTTTTTTTTCAGCTCTTCTATCTTTAGCATATAGAAGGGCTACTGATTTCTTTGAGTTTATCTTGTATCCTGCTACATTGCTGAAGGTGTTTATCAGCTGTAGCAGTTCTTTGGAAGAATTTTGTGGGTCACTTATGTATACAATCATATCATCTGCAAATAGAGATAGCTTCACTTCTTCTTTTCCAATTTGTATGGCCGAGGTGTCTTGTGATAGCGTTGCAATCAGGACTTATCCAAAGCACAGCAGAACCCTGTGCAGTGCGGATGAGGTTTGTAAACTACACATTCTTCTGAGAGACCCTGCAGACAGGCTCACGGGGTACTGTGTCCAGTCAACATAGCATTTTCATCCTCAATCCTTGCATGATTCAAACTGGAGGCTTTAAGGCCAGTAGCAAAGCATCAGTGGATTTGATGTCTACTGAAGGTCTGTGTTCGTGTAGACTGTGCCCATGACTCGCCCTCACATAGAAGAAGGAGGAGGCACATTATGTTGTTTTTTTCCCTTGCGGTACAAATCAAGGCTAAGAGATTAGGAATGGGTTGTGCAAGCACGGGGAACTGAGATTGGGTCCCCAGACCCAAGTCAAAAGCCCACATGTGAGGTGTTTCTCTAACTCCAATGCCAGAAGGCAGAGACAGGTGGTTCCCAGAGTCAGCCTAGCCAGAATGGCAAACTCCAGGTTAAGTGCAGGACCTTGTCAATGAAAAAAAAAAAAAAAAAAAGGCGGGGGGGGGAGGAGAGATTGAGAAAAACATCTCAGCATTAACCGTTGGCCTCCATGCCTTCCTGAAGAGGTAAAAAGGTAATTGCAAATACACACACACACACACACACACACACACACACACACACACACACACAAGCAGAAATGTATAAGGTCTCCCAGATGATTCTGCCTTGACTGTAGTATGAGCCCTGATCACAAGATTCAGTGTGAAGAGAGACAGGAAGACAATGTGTTGGGTGAAATTTCAGAGTAAATCCAAGTACATCTCCATGGTGGTCGAGGAGCACCATCTAGTTCCCCACCCTAAACACAAAAGTCGATGAGCCAAGCCAGAGTACCAGCCAAACTGAGCCTCCCAAGGTTTAACAGTAGTTGATAGATCAGAGGGATGGTTGGGCATTCCTTTCAACCTAGCACTCAGGAGATGGAGGCAGGAGGACCCTGAGACTGAGACTTTATCTCAAAAAGTCAAGGACCGGGGGTGTAGCTCAGAGGTAGAAAGTTTGCCTAGCATGGGAAGGCTCTAAGGTAGGAAAGAGAGAAAATCTGATCCAAAATCAAAAAAGAAAAATTCTGTGTCTACAACGGCTCTATTAACCCCCTGCTTTTGTCTATGGCTAAGTCCTAGCCAAAGGGCTCCAGATGGGCCAGATAGAGCCTCTGAGGTCAGCCATGGGGTGTACTGTGATGGGAATTTGGCCTCCTGCCAGCCTGCCCTTCCCTCTGCCCTCCTCAGTGACCAGAGCTGGATGACTTATTTAAATGTTGTATAGACACAACATATTGAAAGTTTTACAATCAAATATTTATGCTGCTAGAAAACATTGTACATTATCTTTAAACAGCCATGTCATCTATTTATTTTTATTCTCTGATCTTTCTGTTTTGTATCAGAATTGGAGAAGTTAGCCTATTTACCCAGAAGTAAATATTATGATGAGAATACTGGGCGGCTCAAAAGTAGGACCTAGCAAAATGCAAAAGTAGTTTTTGTTATTATCAATTGCACAACAGCCTCTACATACTAATAAATCAAGAAATTTCTTTGGAACACTTATAGGATAGAGATTAAGTACTTCATAGATAATCCCAGCTACTCACCTTCCTGGTCCCTGGTTGAGCACCCCAGCCATCCCTTTGGCATTCTATTAATTTTCTGAAATAGAGAGAAATTCTTCTGAACAAAAAATATATCATGTGCAGCTGACACCAATCAAAAGAACACATTGATATTAAACTTCAGTCTGCAAGTAAAGATCAATGGCCTGAATACTTTGATTGACAGTCTTGGTCCCCAAGGCCTTGACTTGGATCCCTCTTTCTGTACTGGACACTACTGACTTCCACAAACTTCTCCCCAACTCTGTCCCATGTCACTACTAATTGGATCTCCAGATCTCCATTGTGCTTAAGGATAACTTCAAAAATCCAAGTCAATATTTTATCCTGCCACTAACTAAAGGGGGAGACTCTGCTGAATACTTGTGTTAGTTAAGGGGGAAGACTCTAATGAATATTTTGTCACAATTGTTTCCAAAGATTTGTGAAAATAGGGAGAAGGGGTCAGAAAGTTCTCTCTTTATAGAAACCCTCAGTCCCAAATTTCTGACTTAAGGTGCTTGCTATCACTTGGATGTTGTTGGCCCATGTTCTGGAATGTGCTAGAAGCCTGGTCCTCCATATGGTCATATCAGTGCTCATGGCACACTAAAAAAAAAAAAAAAAAAAAAAATGGAGTCTAGTGGCAAGTTTTGAGATCACTGAGAGTGCTGTTTTCCAGTCTCACAGTACTCTCACTTTTGGTGATGACCATTTGCTTCCATGTGGACTCCTCATAGCCATCTGCATGAGGTCTTCCCCAAGATTGGGCCAGTCTCAGCATCATTCTCTAAATTCCCAAATGGTGAGCTCTGTAAACCTCACTATTATAGTTAACCTGATAAGCGCACCCTACTGAAGCAACGAGAAGCAGATCAACATAACATATAAGAGTCTCCCATGTTTCTTAGCTTTAAATTGTTCTTTTATGGCCTCTGATCCTTGAACACCCTATCTCGATTCACATCCAGTTGTCCAGGCTCCACCTGGATTGATGATCATCAGAGTCTCTTCACAGTCTCTCCCTTCACTTTGATGTTGAATCAACTACATCTCCTGCGTTTACTTAGCAGAATCTTTAATAAACTTGAGGAAGGTAGCAGGTGGGGTTAGGGTGATACCCATGTCAAAATCCATGCCATCTTCTCAATAGCCCAAACTGTGCTCCAACCCCTCTAATAGAATACCTACACTGTAGCATCGCATAGAAAATATACAGCTAAAGTACCTCCCACCATGAATGACCTCAGAGTACACTTGCCAGTGAAGGACTGTTGAGGCCTACGATTTATGCTCTGACTTCTTTGAGTTCCCCCCTGCTTTCATTTCCTCTGTCTAATAGTGAGTATTGACTCTTAGTGACTCATTGCTACATTGAAGTGGGAAGACAGGAGGAAGAAATGAAGTGGTGATGAGAGAGAGAATAATAGATTAGGGCGTATGAATTAGAAAATTCACATCATGGGTTAAATTGTTCACTGTGATAAAATGTCAGTGAAGAAGACAGCTCTAATCCTACAGAAAAAAAACAAGACCCAAATTGATGGGATTTTTAGAAGATGCTGATGGGTTCAGACACCTCGTTTCCATAGGTTCAGTCCTTATGTGAGTTCCTGGGAAATTCAGTCCAACTTCAGCAATCTTAGCTTCTTCACCTGTAAACGAGATGATCAACTAGATTCACCCAATAAACACTTAGGCAATGTTTCCTAGCAGCTGCCATGTGCAAGGCTCAATTCTAGGCACTGAGATTACAAAAATCACAGGGCAGACACAGGATCCTGCTCACATTCCAGAAATGGGACTTAGCAAAACAGGGACCCAAGTAGATAACTAAAGTAGGCAGGTCCAGCTAATCCTGGAGCTTGAAGGGAATCAGAACTTAGCATGGGGAAACAGATTACTTAAGATACAGATGTCAGAGAAGACCTTTCTGAGATGCTCAGGGAATTGGAGTTCAGGCAGGTGAAGACATGGGGGTTTGGAAGACTGTGTCCTGCATGGAACATCACAAGTGATTTTAGGAGTTACATGAAAGGAAACCAGGCAAGGTGGCCGGAAGACAGCAGACAAGCTTAGAGCATGGTTGACAGTACAGACAAGTGCCATATAGCAAAGACTTTAAGGCCTGTAAGGAACAATAGTCATGTTGAGGCAATTTGGATAAAGGAAATAATTATGAAGATGTAGGTGAGATGAGGGCCCTATGGAGCCATGTGGAATACTCCCAGGGGCTGGATTGGCAGGACATCTTGACCATGCTGAAGAAAGCAAGAAGAGGAGGAAATGGCTATCAGGAAGGCTGTGGCTAGACTGAAAACCTCACTCTGTGCTTCCTTCCAGTTCCTGCCAGAGCCTCCCATTAATTGGGCACATCCAGAAAGCAAAGGGCAAATGAGCCTGCTAATGAGGTCATTGTATTTGGCCACCCTTTCCCAGTAGCTGCTGAGGAGAAGAGCTGAATGGAAGAAGAAGAAGAAGAAGAAGAAGCAGAAAGAACCAGAAGCAACAAGATGAACTGGCCAACGATGGTCCTATGGGGCAAAGAGGAGGGCTGGGTTTGAGCCTAAAGGTATTGTGGGAGAGTGCTAGCAAGTTCTGAGCAACACCAGCTGCTTTCCACTTAGTAGGCCACTAGCAGCTATATGGAGAATGGATTTTAGAGGGATAAGGTGAGATTATAGCATCTACATGAGAAGAGCATGCTGAGGTCCACAGTATAATTAATATGGTGGTCAAAGAGAAAGAAATGGATTTAGCATATGTATCCCAAAATTTGTTTTTACCATTGCTCTAAACTAAAAGAGCGTGTAATGGAAAAAATAAGAACATATGCATGCCATCCACACTCGGACCAAAAGCCTCTTTGCCAAGGCCAACTCATGTTGATTTTACAGTACAGAATGCATTAAGATAAATTTATCAGCTCTATGCTGTTTTCATTTATAAGAAGGAGACAGAAAATAAAAGAATTTTCCAAGCCTGGCATGTAGAAAAATGATTTGTCCGGTTGACCCAATAAATAAAGAAGAGTAAAGTCTTCTCGTTTTATGGCCGCACTATCATAAAGAACACTCCGTGCTTATTATCTGCAAAAGGGGGTGAGCTCTGTGTGATGTTCGAATGAGTTATCATCTCAATAAACAAATAGCATCGTTCAATTCTTAATTCCTAGTCATGAATACCTCTCCTCTTCTCTCTCTCTCTCTCTCCTACTCCTCCTGCTGCTGCTCCTTCTCCTCAATGCTCCAGCAATTTCTCTGCTTTGTTGGACATCAGAATGTTCCCAGATGTGGTGTCATTTCTAACTTGAGAGCTGTGAAGCTATTTTTGAATTTCATTAATGCCAATCTTAGTGCCTGGTGTCCTTATATCAACCTAAGTTATGAATCCACTTCTGAGAAGTTCTGGTGATCCAGGAGTAAACCTGCACAAGCTATTACATTCATATTCTTACATAAAGTGAGTCAGAAGCAGACTATAGTCAAAAAGCAAAGAAAGTTCTAGAAGGCTTGTTTGATCCCCAACACACAAAGGACTTGAAAAACTGAGGAAGATTGAGGAAATTGCTCATTTTTGTGAAATTTATATATAAGGACTATAATCGGTGGTATCTTTGATATTTCAAATGTACCTGAGCCCAGAATCCAGCCCTGTTTCTTAGCAACGAGATGACCTTAATCACACTGTCAGTTCTCTAAGCAGGGCTATCCCTTGAAGGTCTGAGGGCTTTGGACAAATAGTTTTTGCAGGACTCACATTTATATAAAACTTTGAGTTATGAAACAGCAGGCCGTTTACAGAGGTCATGGAGTTGGTCTGGTCTAGCTGCCTTGAGAGGCATGTGTTATAGGATTTTCAGGTTAGAGTCCATTGCTCCCGGGACATTATGTGCCTTTCAGTTTCTGAGAAACTGAGGCACTACGTAAGGCAGTAAAGCAATCAGGCCACCTTATGTTTCTCTGTGTTCCTTCAAATGTGGAAGTTTAAGAGGACAATTGGTTTTGGATATTAACTGCCATTATATTCATTTTCCGATGAGGGTATTAAAAAAAATCTGGTTGCTTACAATAAGTTTGTCTCAGCCTTAGTCTTGCTGACCCTTTCATCATGCCTGGTTTTCATTTCTCACCAAATTTAATCATATAACCCTGACATGGTAAGTAAGCGCAGGTGCTTACAGTTGGGCACCATTATGTGAACCCAACCAATTAAATAGCACCCAGCCAGGGAACTGTATCAGCACCAAGAAGCCCCTTACAATGATGCAGGCCAGACAAGACTCTACTCCTCACATATCTAAGCATCTGGTGGAAGCACTTCAGAGACAGTTCATAGATATCATGCCACACAGAAAAATGCAGCAAAGAGCAGGGCCCATCCTATACACCTACCCTCATATACTATCTCTGGTCTCTACATGGAAAATGTCAAGAGAGGTAGGCCTTCCAAACTCCAGGGATGACCCTGACATGTGGTGTTAGTATGGACACCCTGGTGGTCTTATATTAAGGTCAATTCTTGCCCTGAGCCTCAGCTTCCACATCTGTAGAAAAATAAAAATTGCACCCACTTCCCACATTTTTAATATTAAATGAGATGCTACAGACATTCAAATATCTAGCACAGAGTACCATTCAGCATTGGCTAATGGTTAGACAGGTATGGATACATAAGTACAAGCTCACAGTAAATGTGCTGTAGGTCAATTAAAAGAAACTAGTTTGGGGCAGTGCTGGGGATAAAACCCAGGGCCCTACATGGTAGGCAATCATTCTAGCATTGAGCTACACTCCCAGGCACAGAAAACTTTAATGGCACACATGTCTATTAGCTTTTAATTCCCAGCTCTGTCCCTTGGAAAGTGTTGTGGCATGTCTGTCTTCAAACCTACTCATCAACAAAACCAAATTATATAGAGATGAGGAAGGGTACTTCAGAGTTTAACATTCCAGATTTATAGACTTCTACCCTATCAAATATTCCAGTGGGATTTTTCTTTCCAAATAGAACAAAATTCAAGTCTTTATGACTGCCATTGTTTTAAATATTACAGTTAGCAAGAGGGCATTTCATTACATTATATTCCCCAGGGATTCTTCACTAAAATGAAAAAAAAAAAAAGAAAAAAGAAAGAACAAAAAACTTCAGCTGGGCTGTGTACAGCTTCCCTGGCAACACCCCTGCAGAAAGACCACAGCAGCCATAGGCAGAGTTTCTTGCAAGGACATGTAACTATGTTGGTAGAATACTCTAAAATACACAAGATGCTTCTGTGCCCTGGACCTTGGCCTGTGGATGAGCTCATAGACTCTGGCAATGGGACTCACTGTCTCCCCACCATCTTCATTCTCGGTAGCACTCTGCCTCCCATTTGCCATGTGCCAGCTTCTGAGGGTGCTTTTCGAGTATGTGTCTATTGAATTCTCTCCATGCAGATGAGGGAACCAAGATACAAACAACAGAGAAGTTAGTACTTCACCCCACAGTCACACAGGCAATAGAAGATACAATCAAGGAACCATGTTTAAGCCTTTAGTTCCAAAACCCACATTTGCTAGAACCAGCCTCCATGACAGTATAGCTACTTTGCAAGATGAAAGACCATAACACCACCAGAGTGGTTGGATGTCTCAATTCTTCCAAACCCTGCCCAACTTCAGTCATGTAAATGTTACTGTGTCTCCTCTGACTATTTTAAACAATGTTCCTGTCAAACACATCAGGATTTCCTAGACTCCTGTCTTGAAAGTCTCATATATACACTTACCGTTCTTTAGTTTTACATGATAATGTAACAAAATCTCTGAGGGTTTTTTTTTTTTCATTGAATGGGTTAGTACCAAGGTCAGTTCATAATAAAGAACTTTCCAGAAGCCCCACCACCACCACCAAAGCCAACAGGAATTGGCAATGAACTCAAGAAAAGTCTACATGAGCCAGGAAACGACTCAGAGATGTTTAATTTTCCTGACATGAGCGCTGGCCACCCAAGGGGATAAAGGAAACACCTGTCCCCGGTGGGCAGCAGTTCTGTGGGGCATGTGGATATCCAGAGACCTGCTGACATGTCTCTATCGCCTGTCAAGTTAGAGACAAAGGAATCTGTGGAGTGCTTTCACAGAAAGACCATGGACCCCAGCCTGGGTCTTAGCTTTGCCTCTGACTCAAAAGGGACCACTCAAATCAACAGCCCTGCCTCCCATTCTCCCATGTCATCTTCTTCGACGTTAAAAAAAGAAGAAAAAGGCATCTTAAATCTCTCGAAGACTTTTAGCAGTGCCTGTGAGGGTTTGAAAGTGAAAAGAAAAAAAAAAAAAAAAGCAGGAATGACTTTGGAGAAAAATATGAGAACAGAGTAATTACAAGACAGGAAAATCCTCGAGAAAAGAGGCACAGTGGAACAGCCTGAGCACTGAGGTTCAGGGGAGGGTGCCTGGTGAATTCCCGGAACGCAGGACACGTCCAAGCCAGGTTCATAAAAAGTCACTCCGCTGCACAGGGGTAGGCTCAACGTGAACATCCCTTGGCTGTTTGCTGAATTCAGTCACTTTTAAAGTTTCCTTTGACTGAACACTGGGTTCCAGAGACCAGCTTCCTGTGGGTATCTTGGTAAACAAGCCTCCCACCACGAATTTCCCTGCAGTTACTGTAGCTGGTTTTAATTGCACTTGGGATTTTTTCTTTTTCAGACAATTGCGCTTAAAATGTGCTAATTTTTTAATGGTTAGATGTAAGTTTGGGAGAATGTTTGAACTCCTTCAGTGGACCATGTTGTTCCTCAGGGAGATCTCCTTCTGAGACAGCGTCCCATTGTAGTGAAAGCAGTCCTCTTTGACTCACACACATCCTTTGGGAAGTGGGGTGATAAGAGGAAGAGGTTCGGGAAGGCTTGACTGACTGCCACATCTGCAGCTTGATCTGCCACCCTCGCACTCCTCCCGGGTCTTCAGGCACTGTGGGAGTGTTCAGCCATGCTTTAGGCATACTAAGCATCCTGGATTAGTGAGATCACCAGTGTTCACATGATTTGTAAGGTCACCTGATGCAGGGCATAGATTTATGGATCTCTGCTCTATTATCTGGACTAGTGAAACCCAGAGAGAATTCAGGGGACACAATGTGACCAGTTACACCTACACACACACACACACACACACACACACACACACACACACACACAATTGTTTAAGGAAATAGACTCCCAGGTCACACTTTATGAACCAGAAGTGGTTTCATTGTCTCTGGGAAGTACAGACTGCTATAGCAGGCCTCAGATGATTCAGAACAACAAAACTATCCTTCTGCTGCATCCACAAACCAACCCAAGCTGAGCAATGCTTTGTGAAAGCAAGCCACTGTCTGAGATTTCTCTGTAGACTCAATGAAAGTCAGACCCTTATCAGCCTCAAGTTTATAAACTAATTGTGGGGAGGGGCAAGAAACACTGCTCAATATATAATAATGAAAATAGAAATACATCAAGAAGTAGTTTTTTATGAGAAAAGAGAGAGAAAATTAATGAGATTAAAAGAGAAAAGTAGATCATGAGTTACAGATGAGAGTGGCAGCATTATCCTGTCATTCAATTGCCCACAGATGACTGAGAAATATTTGTGTTGAAGATAACTGATGCTCTGGTATGTTCACATAAGCTGCCATCCCAGACACTTGGTTTCCATTCATTCCTCCATCCATCCATCCATCCATCCATCCATCTGCCTTCCGCAAGTAAAGGGGATTGAACCAAGGGCCACACACAGGATAAATGCTCTACCTCTGGCCTACCGTCCCAATACTCTTTCTAAGCTACTTGGGGGACTGAGGCAGGAAGATTAGAAATTCTAGTCCAGCCTGAGTTTCATAGCAAGATCTTGTCTCAAAACAACACACTGGTTGACTGATGCAATAACACAAATATATATGAGATGAGCCAGAAGCAAAGCAAGGAGAGCACAATTAACTCAGCCTGGGGCTGTCGAAGAAGAGAATATAAAAAAGATAAAGGCTAAGATGATTTTTGGAGAATAGCTATACCACTAGACAGAGAAGAGAAGGACATTTTAGACCAAAGGCACACCACAGAGAAAAAAGAAAGAGAGCACAGCAAAGGCTCCATCATGCTCAAAGCTATTTGCTACTGGTAATACACAAAGAATGAAGAGGAAACAGAAAAATAAAGCAGTAAAAGATGGTAACAGGGCTGGGTCCATAGAGCCCTCTGTGCCATACTCAGAAGCACGGGGGGGGGGGGGGGCACTGAAGAGGTCCACAGGAAACAGTGGTATCTGATTTAGAAGTGTGACCTTGATGATCATATGGAAAATAAATTGGAGTAGGGAAGTGTCAAGAGACACTTGTAACAAGCCAGGAAAAGCCAAGATCTTAAGTACAGAAGTACCAAGGCTAAACAAAAGGAGTAGGAAGGAACCATGGGACTATGAGATTGTATAGCAATGGGATGAGGCCCAGGTGTCAGCAGTGGGCTATTCTTCAAGCCTGAATCGGGCAAATGGTTTCCCAAACACTTGGAAGAGTAGAAAACCACAAGTAAAAACACATGGGAAGAGGGGGAGGCTCACGGGAAATGTAAGACAGAGGAAGGTAAATTTGATTCTGTGCCTGGGTTTTCAATTTTTTTTTGAGGAAATCAAAGCAGAGAAACACTTTCTAGAGCAAAGACCTTTGGAGTTTCTTCCACTCAGCATCATTTTGCTCTGGAAATCTTCACATGACACTAGTTATCAGTAAATGAAACAGATCTATAAATCAAACACTTACTGAAATAAGTTTTATAGAGATAATTTTTAAATGCTTGGTATACATATAATTTAATTTTAGCATTTATTAAAGATGAAAACAAATTTTTGTATTGATGAGATAGATTGCTTGCTTATTTTTACATGCCAAAGTAAACCTTCACAAAATGATTGATACTGCACAACATGACAGCCTTCAATGTTCTTCAAACTTGATCGATGTTTTGTTTTTATAATTATCAATAATGAAGATTCTATTTTTTGTAGATTAATAGTAAAATACTGGTTGAAGCATATTTTTTGAAGTAGGGCTCTCAGAAGACTTTGGAAATTCTGTCTTAGTTCACTGAATGTCTTCTAAGAGCACTCAAGTGAGCAACCCAAATGTAATTTATAAATCAAACAATCTAATATAATGTAGCTCAAAAATCTACTAATTTAATACAAGCTTAGGAATGATGATGGGAAACTATTTTGTCTGTTTTCTGTATCTAAAACACTACATTTCTGTAAAAGCATAAATGTCTGTATTCTGAGTAAAAAAAAAATCACTGCAGTTCATAATATATAAAAATCTTGATATGGACTGAGACATTTCAAGTAATATTTTATGGAGACCTGTGATGCAGACACATACATAGTAGAAAGCCCACATGTGTGTTCAGAGCCGAGGCTGCAAAGAAGTGTTGCTACACAGTACTGGCAAGCTCTGCCTGAAACACCTCAAATTGACTGGCAATTTTAATTGCATGAATTTTCAGTTGTTAAGTGTTCATGACTTAGTTACTGCTCAATTGCTATGAAGAGGCACCAGGACCTAGGAAACTCTTATAAAAGAAAATATTTAATTGGGATGCCTACAATTTTTGCAAACTGTCAGACAGAGTTTATATCATGTGCCAAAGGCAGAAGGCAGAGCATAATACTAGGCCTGGCATGGGCTTTTGAAATCTTAAAGCCCACCTCCAAGTGATACACCTTCTCCAATACCTACTCTAACAATATCACACCTCCTAATCCTTCCCAAACAATTCCACTAACTGGAAGCCCAAGCATTTAAATATATGAACCTATGGGAACGTTCTCCTTCAAACCACCACAATCTACAAATCTTTTACTTTTGCCAAATGTTTTGGAACTCTACATTCAATTCATGAGGAGTTATACCATAGTTTTAATAGGCTATGGTACAGCATACAAAAGAAAAACTTCAGATGGACATAGAGACATGAGTTTTATAAAGAAGAGGAAAATAAACAATGCTCTACCCTCAAGAAAATCTAGAAAAATAATCCTTCTAGGTGTGCTTGGATAACTATCAGTCTTCAGTCATTGTACTAGCTACTATTTCCTGTCATCTTGATTGAATCTGGAATCTTGTAGGAGATGCACATCTGGGAGAATGTTTCCAGGTAATGATAAAGAAAACCCTTTCTAAATGTGAGTGGTACTATCCCATGGGCTGGGAACTTGAAGAAAACAAGCTAAGAATCAGCATTCATCTTCCTCTGCTTTCCAACTGATAGTTCGGCATGATCATCCTCCTTACCCTCACTTAAGTTTACTATCAGACCTCCCCAGCCATGATGGATGTATCCACTCAAATTATAAGACAAAATAAACCCCTTCTTAAATTGTTTTTGAAGGTTAATCCATTACACTCAAAACCTAAACAAACAAAAGAGCTAATGTGAGTTTTGTAGAAATAAATAGATGATAGATAGATAGATAGATAGATAGATAGATAGATAGATAGATAGATATAGATTGGATAAATATGTTGTAACATAAAATTCACACTCAGCTGATGCTGACTTAACTATTGTTCTCGGAATTTCTATTTTCCATATGCTCTGGGACAAAGGGAGCTGAGCAATGTATCTTCTTAGATCTACTGTGGGCCAGAAGGACATGCCCATTGTAGAGCTGCAATTCAAAGTGGCCTGAACAAAAACCTCCATGCTCTGTAACCTAAACACTAGAAGGAGCTGGCGAATGGGATGGAGTTGATTCACAAGCTGCCAGAAGAGCTTCTGCTGGTGTGTGGTCTCGATTCTTTAAAGTACTAGCAAGGACATGGAAAGACAAAGTGGAGAGGATGCAGGGCCTGTGACCTTTCAACCTTGTAACATCATCCTCTCGTCCAATAGCTTCAACTTGGCATCAAGTTGTGTGCCCTTCGAGGAGGGAGCTAGGGTGAGAAGTGTTTCTGGCAAGCAGGGAAAGAAAGGTTTGTGACAGATTCTTTCAACTGAAACTACTTTTTATTTTAACATTTGTTTAAATGGAAGTCTTTGTTTAAACTGGGCAAAAGCCGTTTTATATTCAGTTTCACAAAAGAAAGCAGGTTCTATTAGCTGTGTCTGACAAGAGTTCCACCTGAGACATGATGACATTAACTAGCGCTGTGTAGTAATGACCCCGAATTCAGGTTTGTTGGGAGTCTGTGGGAGATTCATCACTATAGTCTTAGCTCAAGGTTCCAGTCCCTATCCGCTTCATCTTTCCATTCCCTTTGCTGCTAGAACACAGTTGGTGCTGAATATTTCTGGAATCGAAATAAGCTAGTGACTGAAGCCGCAATTCTTCCATAAGTGATTTGACCTATTTCCCCTGCCCAACTGAGTGGTCTCTCAGAGGTGAGAAATTAAATTGCATTCCTAAAGTGACATGAAATTGTCACTCAGCCAGAAGTCACAGTGAGTATGTCTTCCTGTTCTTTTGACCAGAAGTTAATGCTGGAGAGGCAGTACCCACCTTTCCCTGTATGGGCCCCAGGGTGCCTAGAGAAGCTGTCAGCTGAGAGGGTCCTAGATTGGGAAGAAGAGTTAGCAATTTGTACCTGGCCACCTCTACTTCACTGACAAGGGACCTCAATGAAGGGACTGTGTCCTCCATTCCGCTGTCAGCAGTGAGCAGAGTAAAAGTATCATTCAGTAGAGGCATTTGCTCTTACACTAAACATCTTATATACACTTTTACACTCACATTTTTTAATAATCTGTGATACCCCACAGGCTGCCCAGTCATGTATTGGGACATAATTTGTTACTGTTTATGTTTTCAATACCCAGTGTTCTTTACAACCTGAATTTCCAATTTTCTGAGCAGTGGTAGAACATGCAGTGTAGATCTGTCTTTCTTCCCAAGTGGTCACAGACACCTGGGGCTGGGCCAGCTATCTGCTGCCCCATCTGTTATATGCTTCCCTTTACCCCTATATTTTTTTCTTACCTTCTTCCCACTCAACTCATTTGAGTTTGCAAATCTAGGCCTGACAGGGTGCTTGCCACCATGAATGACTCAGGTAGATGCTGGAATGTGTCTTTAGAGTGTGTGAAGGAGATCAAATGATCCTCAGATTGCTTGTAATCAGATCTTTGAAAGGAAGAAGGACCATAGAAGAGAGGAGACACATGAATCAAGAACTCTTCAAGATCACCATGATGTAGCCAGCTGAAGAACCAAAGACCACGCTAAGAGGGATCCTCCTCCAGAGAGAAATTGCAGGTTCTGAGCCTACATAGGTGAGCTGATTCTAATCACCACATTGCACTTGCCTGTGACCCAACATTTGACCTCATGCTGAACTCAAGGATGGTTTCTAAGGGGTCAGAGCTCAAAATGGCTTCCCTGTGCCATGCTTTGGGCTCAAACCCATGAACATAGCCATGTTACCTTCAGGCTGAGAACCATAGCTATGAATGATAGAATTCTGAAGTGAGCCTGCAATGCCCTTCACATTCCCTTGTGTAATAATAGGACTCCTTCACTACATGCTGGACTGGTGAAAATGACAAGTGGTGCTAGATTGAATAGAGCACATTGGGAAAGATGAGGCTTTGGAGGGGTGGTAAAAATGGATGGATTTGTGCCTGTAGCACCACAGACCTATGAGCAGTGCCTTTGGTCAAAGCATCAGCAAAGGACAGAGAGAAATGGTATTTGTTGTTGTTGGGACTTTTTCTTTGTTTTATTTTTTCGACAGGCTTTCCTATAGCCTTGGTCTGAAACTCCCTCTCTAGCTAAGAATGACAGTGAATTCCTGACCTTCCTGCCTCTCTGCCTTCCTTGTGCTGGGGTTCCAGACAAATACCATCACTCTCAGCTTAGCACTAGAGATAGTTAATTCTATTTTTTAGTTAGAATTTATTCTTTCCACCTCTACATAAGAATTTACAGTCTTAAGGGTGTATCCTTGTATGCGGGTTCTCATAGTACATGGTAGATTTGAGCCATCCTTATGTGCATTTGGCATAGAAAAAATAAAGACTGAGAGAAAAGTAAAATAAATCAAAACAAAATGTCACTCTAAAGGGGAAGGATCCTGAAGACTTACCAAGGAGGAGTCAGGCTATGGTGGTAGCCATTGCTGCATTGCTACAGTACACTCTGACAGCAGCTGTCTGAGATTCCATTCTCCTGGGGAACAGCCTGTCCAAATTCCACCCAAAAAGTCATAAAAATATTTGACTACAGAGGGCAAAGGATGAGCTTCCATAATATACATATTTATATCCGTAGATATCCCAAGCCATACGGGCTAGAGTTCCCAGGGGGCAGAAATCAGCGGCTCTATACTCTGATGGGAAAAATTGAGGAGGGCTGTGGTTATCAGGATTTCCCAACTCACACTGGGGCTGGCAGGGGTGGGGGTAAGGCCAAGAGACTGAGAGATAGGAGAAAGAGGAACAAAACAGAAAATAAGGGGGTATGGGGACATATACTTTTAATCCCAGCACTCCAAAGGCTGAGGCAGGACTGTGGTCAACATGAGCAGGTCCCACTCCCAAGAGGCAGCACAAACAGAATACAATGAATTTTTAAAAAGTGAAAGAGGAAGAAGGAGGGGGGGAGGGGAGGAGGAAAAACAGGTGACCACAAGGACAACTCAAAGCTGGATGGATAGTGAGGGTAGAGAGAGTAGATTTGAATTTGCTTCCAGGAGAGAGCACAAATATAATCAAAATTCATTATGTGAAATTCTCAAAGAATTAATAAAAGTATTATTTTAAAGGTTAATTAATAAACTTCCTTAGAGACGAAAAAAAAATTCCAGGGTAGCCTACATGAATTCGAGAGACTTCATCTCATTAAATAATAATAATAAAACAAGCGCAAACTGAAAACATTCGGACCCTCTGGGTCCTCAAGACCCTAGGCTGGATCCTTCCTTTGATTTCAGCACAAACCCCACTGAACAAGAATGCCCCATTAAACTGCTGTGAGCGCTATGCCCTCCGTGGAGAGATCTGCTTGGTTCTTTCCTTCAATTCTTTCTTTTTAAATGTTGCACAGAATTGTTTCCTCTACAGGAGTGTATGATATTCCTTATTCTACGACGTCTTTTCTCTGGAGTAGTCCCCTGCTTTGTGCATCTCAAACCTTTCTAGACACCTGAGCCTAGCCTTTGCAAATCATCCTCTGTTCTATTCCTTTTCATTGAAGACCTGGATTGTGGGGGTTCCACCACAACAGAGAGAAGCTGGGAAGGAAGACAATTGCAATATCACACCGTCTTTTTCGCGGGCTAATTTCAGGCATCAGCGATTCCCTTACATTGCATCACAAGTGGAAATTCAGGTTCATAATCAGCCTGACAAGAGTTTTTCCTTAAAGTCAGGTTAGCTCACAGAGACCAAAAGGTAGGGAGGGAAGTGCTAGACTGATAACATGTAACAAGAGCTTGACCCACAAATTTCTGTTTTGGAAGCTGGAAGAACGGGCCAGGAGCCAAGGAACATGGGTGGCCTCTAGTAGCTAGAGAGGAAAAGGAAATGGATTCTCTTCATGAGCTTCCAGAGGGGAACACAGCTCTGCCAACACCTTGCTTTTAACCCAGTGAGGCCCATTTCTGACTCCCAGCCTTCAAACCTGCTCGGTAAAGAATCTGGGTTGATGTAAGCCATTAATGCAGTAGTTGTCTGTTCCCACAGGAACGGCCCAGTCTGGCAGTCCTTGTGGAATGCTGCACAACTCCTGCTGGACTTCAGCGGGGCAGCCTCTCTCACAGGCCTTGGCTGCCCAGCCCTATTTGCAAGAGGAAGCTGGGTAGGGTGGCTCCACCTCCTCTCTAATTAAGTAGGAAAGCAAGTTGCTTATCCCAGAAAACTTAGTTCATACCAACACTAGTACAGCCCAAAAACCAAGAAAAAGGCCTGGTCAGCCTAGGATGTCTTCAGCAGAAGCAAGGGATTAGGACAGAGATTAGCCCCAGAAACTATTGCCACTTTAGGCTTCCACCTGTGATCTTTAAAGAATTCAAAGTTTTGAGACAAGAGCAGAGATGTTAAGAAATGGTTCCTGGGAGCCCGCTTGCACCGAAGACTGCAAATAATGGCCAGTTGTGTATTGTATGTATGAAGTTCGATTTTTTTTTTTTTATTTATAAGCCTTCGTCTTAGACGAAATAATAGCATACATAGGACCTCTGTTATCCCAGAGTTCCCTAGAAACGTAGATCAGTGCCGCTTTGGGTGCCCAGTGAATTTCCCTTCCATTAGGAAAAAGACAGGAAAGCCCCTGTACCTTTTCAATCTGGCATGCCCAAATTCCCAAGTCCCACCCTGTTGAGAACTCAGTAGGACACTCAACTCTTGCACCTTTCCCCTCCGAGCTCAGTCCCCAGACGCAAAGTCTCTTGTGCCCCCAAAGAGAGCATCCAACCACAGTGAAAGGCTTTCTGACACCTTGGACGCTCATCTCTGGCGGCTATAGCTGCTGCGAGATGTCGGGTCTCTTTGAGGCACCATAGCTCAGATGCAGAGAAAAAGCTGGCGCTCCGGGGCGTTGCAAGCCCGACTTCTTGGCTAGGGCTGCAACGGGTTCCGACGGTGGCTCTTCTCCAGCCCTGCAGCAGGCTGAAGAAACCCGGGTAGCACACAACCAGCTCCGCCCGGGTATGCTCCTAACACAGCCCGGAGCCACCTGCAGCCACGAGCATCCATCCGTCTTAGCGATGTCCTTGCAGACTCCTGCTGGGCTATCAGCCTAGCAGCCGCTGCTCAGTCTTCTGCAAAGAGTTAAGAGCGGGCTGCTGAGTCTCTCGGGGCCTCACCGGGTCCCCCAGGCCCCGCTAGCCGCTCCTGATTGGCTGATCTTCTGTCAGTAGTAAAGAGGATCAGATAGCAAACTTGGGACCTTCATAAAGGCGTGGTGGCGATACTCCGGGACCGCTGGCCGTCTATGACATCAGCCAGGAACGCCTAGGATGCAGTTGCTCCTGGCCACCCTAAGAGGAGGAGGGTCCTGCCTGCTGGGAGTTAATTAGCCTCGCGCGCGGCGAGGGGGGAGGCGCCAGTTTTCTGGGGACACTGGAAGCCACTGTGTGTCTTCCTGCCCAAGGGAGCTCCCCGAGAGTTGGATGAATTCTGGGTTATTAACTGCTGTCCTCTGGGCTCCCGGGAGCCAGTTTCTGGTGGAAAGCAGGGGGCGTCTGGCCAGCGACCAGCGGCTTGCTGAGACTCACCATGACACTCCTGGGGTCTGAGCACTCTTTGCTGATTAGAAGGAAGTTCCGATCAGGTAGAGTAAGGCGTTCAGCACTCGTTAAACTTCTTTTCTCCACTCAACTGCTTTCCAATGAATGCCTGGGCCTGCCACTGGCGGCCTCCACTCCGTTCCTCCAGCTGTGAACAGCTGTGTTTGACTGAGTGCCTTCAAATGTCTTGCCTTTCACCTGTGTTGAGTGTGAGTTTTGTTTATGAATAATCCAATGTCTTTATTTTACTATATTTCTCCTCTGCTGGTGAACAGAAATTTTTGAGGAGACTCTCCAAAGGGAACAGTGTTAAAATGGGCAAATACAGGATCTGAATTTAGAGAGCAGATACGTTATCAGCTACAACTGCTGAGAAGATGCTGTGTATCAAGTCCAGGGGTCACTTAACATGTAGCTAATCCAAACAAATATATTTCCCAAAAAAGTTACTTGGAGGAAGTAAAAATAGCGAATTTGGAGCACAGTAAGAATTTAAAATGACATCACCATGGAGGGGGAAAAAACCCAGTGCCACAAATATTTTTTTCCCAAACCATCTGATATTTATAAATGGACAGTTTTTCCTAAAATTGTTGTTAGTGGCACACAGAGAAACGTCTGAAGGGACACTCAAGAGAGGTGAGTAGAAGGAAAGGGTTTGTATGGAGGCCTATGGATGGTGCATGAGTGGTGGGTTCCCGCATTAGTGTCCTGGCAGGGCCACCAAGCTTTGCTTGTTATTGCTTCTCTAACAGTGGTAACAGACCACTCATTGATAGCAGAACATGACTTCTAAAAAGGATCCTTTGATGAGATCTCTCGTGTAAACCTTCTGTGTAACAGGTGTAAGCTGGATGCTGACGTGGCTCGTTCTCACTCACTTTCCTTGGTCTTTCTGAATGGGCTACACCATTCAACTTCAGATGGGCAGTTCAGTTCAAAAATAAGCACAGTGGATGATGGGCCACAAAAAGCCTCTGTGACTGCTTTAGTTCCTCCTGGACCTTAGGTGTCTGTGGGACTTGCTATGAATTTTCTAAGGCTCTGTACAGTGAGGCAAGTTGAAAACTCAAGAGGTGGCCAGAGGCCAGAGTGCCCCTGCAGCCCTGGGGCGTATCTCCCAGCCACTAGCCACCAGAGTTAGCTATGGATTTCATCTATCTTTTCCTTCCCATGTTGAGGAGAGGTGCTTCTTCTGTTGATCAGAGACCTCACATGCTTGGTAACTTGTTCAAACCCGCAAGGCAATACTGCCACCTTTCTGAAGGAGCGAGGATGTTCTTTTGTTTTTGCATCAAGCTGAGTTTATTTCAAATGCTCCAGTGTGGTTTAATGGGGAAGGAGGGAGGGACTGGGAGAGGCTGGTTGTCTCTAAAAGGGTTTGATGATAGTGGGCTTGCAAAATAGATTGATCAAGGAACCTCTCAGCTAATGTGTAGTAGGAAGAAAAGACAGTAATGTTCCTACTATTTCAGTCCCTGTACCAGCAGCAGATGTGTGTAGGCCTGAGGTCTCCAGCTGGACCCTGCAGATCTTTATCCTGGAACTTTAAAGAAATCCAGCCTTCTCTTTTTTTCAGGCCTCTGTGTCATAAAGAAGGTAGTTTGGGGAAGCATGTTACAGAGCAGGAAGCTTAATCCTCCATCTTTGATAAACAGGGAAAACTGGAATCTGGTACGGCCAACGCAAGCTGGTCTTCTGAAATGCCATGGTTGATAATTTCATACAAAACAAAGAAAAATATCTAGTGTGTAAAATTGTAAATCATGATTGGTGGATACTGGGTACTCTTTCTGGATGGTATGTCCCTCAAGGCCTGGCTGGCCAGGGAACTTTGCTTCACTTTGTGGCTAACAGTGAATGAGGAGGGTGTCCACTTCGCCTTAATTTCTTTCTCTCTCTTTCTCCTCCCTTTCAGCCACTCTGTCCCAAGTTTTGTGCCTCTTCTTTCTCAAGGGACTCCAGCCACAAGCTCAGAACTTTCTGTATTATAGCAGACCCTGCTATTATTAATTTTAAAATTAACATTTCAAATTATCATCACAAACAAACCCAGTTGTTTTGTGATGATAGCAATGGGCTTGCTGTGACAGGGCATAGACACAATCACAGACAGTTCCTTTCCTTCTGACATTGGCGTAGGGGAGCAAAGGTGTCTTAGCAGCTTTCCACTACCTCTGTCCAAGTAGCCTTGTGATTAAGTGACTGACCCACCATAGGCTTTGGAGGCTCTGAGTGTTTACATTTGTGAACATGTTTGGTGATGTAAATTAATCTTATCTGACAGAAGCAGGGTGTCATAGCTGAGTGTAAGGGTCTCAGCCAGCCGGAAGAGCCGAACAGCTGGGTTTCCAGCCATCACCTCTACCTTTGGGCTATATGACCTTTTACCTAGGCCAGAGTCATAATTTTCCTAGCCTTACTCATTTCACACCTGAATAAGGAAGGTGCTTCTAAAAGCTAAATCTGATAACACAAGCAGATTACTTAGGACTCCGGACAACGCCTGTTAGCCCTCAGGACTAATACTCTTTGGCGGTGGGATCCTCAGTCTATTATTGCTTCCCTCTAGACCTTGGTTACTTAACTTGTAGGTGTCCAAGTCCAATGAAGTGGGTTCTTAGCACCCCCTAGTATTATGCATAGCTCTCGGAAGGCATAAAGATTGAATAGAAACAAGCAAAATAATTAGGCTGCACGGTCATAGGGTAAGTAAAAGGCAGCTTGCCTACACCTAATATTGTTATTTTTAAACTGGTCACATTTTTATAGCACTTGTTGTTAATGCAATATTTGTAATCAGTGTCACTTTCTGTGGTCTTTCTTAATATCAATCTCTGTGTCCACAAAATACAAGGACACACGCAGAAACACGAGGGAATCAAAAAGGAGGTCCTCCCATGGGTTTTGCTTCAAAAGAAAACAATGCAAAAGCTTTTCCCCTTTGTCTCCCTCTTGCCCATCTCACACAGCCCAGACCAAAGCAGGCTCCGCTACCTGGTATTGCCAGCCTTGCCTCCTCATAAATGTAGATTTGTCAGACTTAGCAAACAGAACACCCTGTTCAGTTTTAGTTTTGAACAAACAATGATAAGCTTTCAGTATTTATCAATATTTAGGACGAAGTTTTCTCTGAAATGCATATTTCATCGTGCCTGTACTATTTTCCTTGGCAATTACCTACAGTCCCAGGACTGTGTCTCCAATGTTCTGCTGTCCTGTCCAATAGCCCATGAGTCTCTTGAGATTTTGGGTCCTCCAAATTGTAGAATTTGTATCTTAGCTAAGGCTCAGCCTGAGATGGGGCAGCCTGAGAGGGAACCCAGAGGGCCAAGGGCAGACCCAGAATTCAGAAGGAAGGAAGCCACGGGTTTAACTCTCTCTTCCTGGCAAGGAGGAGACACCGATACCACACAGTTGTAGCTAAAAGAAGCTAGGGATCATCAAAACAGGCAGTGAAGACCCAGTGCTCGGGATGCAGCCTCCTATCTGTGAGCAATTTCTTTTCCTCACAGAGAAAGCCCAGGGCCTCCTGAGGGATTAAAGACCCTTCTTATCCCTCCTTCCTCCATCCTGCAGACAATGTAGGAGGTTTACCAAGTCCCACATTAATCTAGAACCTTAACCGGGACTGAATTGTCTCTCTTATTAGCTGAAGCCATTAGATGGAGAGGTTGGTCTCTGATTTACCATCGTAGACACTACTGAAGGAAAGTCCACTTGCTGCCTTAGCCATTAACTGGTCTGATATCCCTAGACAATAAATTTAACCTGAAGAAAGGCCTTTTCCATTACATATTACCTAGATGGGTATGGATTTAATTTGGCTGCTTCAGATCTCATTTTTGTCAAGTGCAAAATGGAAGATTTTAACTGATTCATCTCTTTGGTTATCTCTAGCCTGAAGACTTTCTTTTTGCTCTTCACAACTGAATGACCTTAACTGTTTTTGTAAATTTTAAACACTACAGGCATTGAAATTTAAATACTAAAGCATTATCATGAGAGACTATACTTAATTAGACTTTAATAAATTTTATTTTATTTTTTAAATGGAAATTTAACTCATTTTTTAATTGTTTATTTACTTTGTTTTTAGATCAGGTCTCTCTCTAGGCCAGGCTAGCCTATAACTCACTACTTAGCCCAGGTTGGCCTAGAACTGTGGTGATCCTCCTGCCTCAGCCTCCTGGTGCTAGGATTATAGACATGAGCTTCCATGCCCAGTGATCCTTTAAATCTTTTGTAAAGGGTAAAGACACTCTTAGCTTCTGGCTAGGGTAACCCTCTTGAGACCATTACATTTCCCTGTAAATTTGTCCGCAAAGCAAGGGTTCCTCTATCCCTGTCTGAGTTAGAGGCAAGAGCCCCGCCCTCTGCCTTCCCTATTTTTATCCCCCATCCACTCAAAACCTTTGCACAGACTAAACATTTTACTTATTTATTGGTGTATTATTTTTCCATGTGTACAAAAAAGAATCCTCGCCTGCTTTTGGTCCACTGATTTTACTCTCTACCACCTAGGCTAGAGCTTAGCATGGGAAGCATACCCCACAAAATATGCTAAGAGCTGGAGTGTCGCTCGGTAATATAGTATGTGCTAACAGACTCAGTGTTTAATCCTCAGGGCTTCAGAAAAAAATATGTTAAATACTTGCCATAGTTCCCATCAAAACTGTTCAAAACAATTAAAGGTTATCTGTCTTTTAGTTATATGGTTTTGGGGGGGTAGATGTTGAAATTAACTTTAAAGGGGGTGCAGAGATAGTCGAGTACAGTACTGAGGATTGCAGCTAGCTCTTATCTTTACTCACAAGCAATAAGAATACCCAGAAAGAAGAGTGTGTAGGAATCTAAAATGCAGAGTAGGATCAAAGTGAGGAGGCAAGGAAAGATATGTAGAACCCAAGGTAAGGAAGTAGGGTCTGCCCTAGAGTTTGGAATTAGTTACATGTGTAATTGCTATAGGTAGATTATAAGTGAAATCACTTCTGGGCAGGTGTTGGATGTGTGGCTGTATACTACACACCAGAGATTGTGATAATTGAAGTATAACCTCCGTGGTCCTTTAAATACAGCCTGGAGACGGTGCCAGTGTGAGGGTGCTTGCTCAGTATGCAAACAGCTCCATGTTCAATCCCCAGTGCTGTGAGGAGCTTGTGAGGTGGTAGGAAGTAGATATGCTTTGAAGGCCAAAGCAAATGGCATTTATTTATTTTATCTGCTATAGGATATTGTAGTGATAGTCAGAAAAGCTTTAGATCTAACTGTATTGAGCTTGTTTCGGTGCTCTCTAACCGAACAGATTAAATGGGAAAAAAAATAGATAAAGGGCAGAAGCCAAGACCTCCATCCCAGGGTTAAATTTTACATGTTTAAGAAAAGTCTAGCCTGAGTGAAAGCGGCTGTGATTTCCCCACAACAAGCTACCTAACAGATGGTGAGCAAGAACCTAACATCTCTGTCCAGGTGGGGACGGAGACCCAGCAGGTGCTTTCCTCAGGCATCTGCTTCCCAAACTACTCCATCCTGCAGGCAGAGCTGCCACGTGGATGATACTATATCTTCCTTGACAGCATGAGCTTGGGAAGGTCAGCTCTGCTCTCTGGCCTCCATTTGCATGATGGCAAAATGACTCATGGTCTTTGCAGCTGCAGGGGACCTCTCTGACAGTTCCTAAGAACTTATTTTACAGGGAGAAATCTTACTCTCCCCAAGGGAATGGCTTGCCCCATGCACTGGCGTGTGAGCTCCACAAGAGTGAAACATGAAGTAGTTAAAAATGTCTTGATGGACATAAATAGGATTAACAGCAATAACAACAGCCGTTGGCCAAATGGCTTTGCAACCTTATCCTTTAAATCCTTAGATTTCTCCTCTTTATTAAGCAGGTAGTGGTTATTTTTTTTCCTCAAAATTGTTAATAAATCAAGATTTACTTAACCAGATGTGGATCACTATTCTTAGACAAAACAGGGAGTTGGCCAAATTTTGTTCAAACAAGATTTATCATTTATCCCCAGAAATCTACAATAAATAAGACTCATTGCTATCTTGATTTTTTTCAGAATGCCCCCAAATTTCCTCTAGAATATTTGAAGGGAGAATAGTATCTTTCTTTTCTCCTGTAGATGAGGGAAAATAAATTCTTTCACTCTTTTCCTAGAAGACTCAAGTGCAGTGCTCTTTCTCTGATTGACATTTGATACATTCAGCCATGTTACCTCCCTACGACAAGCTGTAGATTCAAAGCAAATGAAGATCTTGTAATGTTGTAAATTTTATTTATTGGCTGATCTTTCACATAGAGACTTGATGACACTCGATATGTGTACCAATGACAAATGGATACACAGCTCTCAAATACTTAGTATGATCCTAACCAGCACCTCTTGTATGCTGCCCTTTTGAATGAACACACAGGAAAGGTTTCCCCAGCCTCAGTCTACAGCTCCCTTCTAGGGACTTTATTTAGTGGCACAAAAACATCCACTATTTCTGAGAGAGTGTAAATGACCTCCTGGGCAACTGCATTGCACAGCTGATGTGACATGATAGAAGCATACAATAAACTGTTCTGCCTTTGCTTGTTTTTAGAAACATACTTCCTTTAGGAAGCGAGAGCCTTGGTGTCTGCATCGCCATGACGTTTCAGTGAGGCTTAAAAAAAAACAAAAAACAAAAACAGTGAAACACAGAAAGTGTTTTTCAACATGAACTGGACAGCAATCTCCTTGAAACTTGAAATCTCTGAAAGGCCTTCCAGAGTTTTGCAGTGAGAATGTTAGTGTAATCTTTTCTATTGTTCAGCATGATGTTGTAGATATTTCTTTCTGGCTGCTCAACAGAGGCATAAAAAATTCCGTTTTGAGTTTTTCATATTCCAAAAATATGTGTGTGGTAATTTTCTTAACACTTGTATTGGAAAATTCAGTTAGTTTTGATTTTGCATATGCATAATACTACTCTGAAAAATTATTATCCATAACTCTATAAAATCCCTTTGCTGCCTGTGAGTCACAACCCCTTTGAGGTTGAATGACCCTTTCACAGGGTGGCCCGAGATCATCAGAAGATACAGGTGTTTACATTACAATTCATAACAGTAGCAAAATTATAGCTATGAAGTAGCAAGAAAAATAATTTTATGGTTGGGGCCATCACAACATGAGGAACTGTATTAAAGGGTAGCAGGAAGATTGGGAACCACTGCTTGAAGAGTAAGAAGGGGTCTTGTCTTTACTTTGAGTGCTCTGATAAGTTCTCATTAGGTAAGTACCTGAGTGTGGGAATAATAGGCTTTTTCTGTTATCCACCATGGTGGCTGGAATTGTCATACTAGATCAACCCTGACCTACTTCCACAGGTGACAAATATTTGTCTGCAATAAAACTGACTCATCTTGTGCTCTTTTCCAATGGCAAGTGGTAGTCACTGAGACCTGTATGTCTTTTCAGTGTTTAGTTAGAAAGCTCCCCATTGTTTACTATTTAGGAAGCAGTGACTACCAAATACAACTGGTAACTTGTCAAAGAAGAGGGCAGGGAGTTTCTAAGTCTATTGTCTGAGAGCTTGTCTATAGTCTTATCTGAACCAGAGTACAGACTTATGAGTGGGAATGATTCTCCCCAGTTACAGATGAAGAGAGAGAGGCCTGAGATGTCATATGATGTGGAGACCAAATATGAATCTGTGTGTCCCACTGCATTGGGGTAATGTCATCTTCCCCTCCTGCCCCTCACTTGTACACACACACACATGCACACATATGAAAACATTTGTATACAATGCAATATACAAATTACAAACATGAACACATACATGTGTAAACACACACACACACCTAAACCAATGCATTTAACAGAGCTCCTGGCTATGATTCCAAATATGGTCCCAGTTATTATCATTACCAAATAATTACTAATGAAGCTACTTATTTTAGTATTAATTAAGCTATTTGTACCACTTCTTATCTCAGGACTTTTATATAACTTGACTAGTAAATATTGTTTTGTTTTGCAAAAAAAAAGGTTCAAGAAAAATTTGGAAGCTAATAAAATGATAAGTTCTTCTCTAAGACATTATACATAGATATGCAAGAATTTCTTAGCAATTAAGGTTCAAAGTAAAAAAGAAAAATGTTATCAGCGGGTCAGAATCACATATGTACACACACATATGCACTATCTAAACATATATTTCTATATAGAAAAAGGGTATAGATAGTGGCTGTTCAAAATCACAGAAAAAAAATCTTATGAAAGTCTGTTGGGCAAACTGATATCCATAAACTTTAAATAAATTCCATATAGATAGTTGAAAGATTATGTGGAGTTGGTATGATACCATAGAGGAGATAGTGGAGAATAATTTTATATTCTTAGTATGGAACAGCTTTTCTGTGTTTGCATCCTGAGCCAGAGTAAAAGTTAAAATGGATGCACTAGTCACTGAAAATTACAAACTTTACACACACACACACACAAAATCACCCAAATAAAATTATGTAGATTGAAAATTTTAGTAGATTGAAAAAGTAATTCTGGAAAGCATATTCAAGACAAAATTACTACAAAGATTTCTATTAAAAATATGATTACAAGCAACAACAGGAGAAAGAATTCAGGGAGACATGGTCAGCAAATACATGAAACACACCAAGCAAGTATCCAACACATGTCCAGGGACAGGCAGCCATAGACAGTTAAGGACATGGTCCCAGACAAAACCATAAACCGATTTCAAACAGTATGAGGTGTTTTTTGAGTCTTTTTTTCTATTTGTCATTCAACTGCACAATCTTAAAATGACCTTTGTGGATGATAGTGTTGAGGCCAAAAGGCTGGATCTCCCTGTCGATACACATTGAAAAGTCAATAGATGGCTCAGCGGTTAAGAGCACCGTCTGCTCTTCCAGAGGACCCGGGTTCGAGTCCCAGCACCCACATGGCAGCTATCAACTGTCTGTAGTTCCAGTTCCAGGCAAACACCAAGGCAAATAAATAAAGTTAAAAAAAAAAAAAAGAAAAGTCAGGATGCTGGATGTTTTGCACGTCAAATGAGTTAAGTTAAAAATCTTGGTAACAACTGTGAATACATGGGTACATGTATACTATCGGTGAGATATCCATAGCTATAAAAATAATTGACACAATTTTTCTGAGTCTCATAAGACAGATTTTTGTATGACTTTCATAATTACCCGTGAAATTTCAGGGTATCTAATATAAATCATATACATATGTACAGGTAGTTGGATTTTGTTCTTGCTGTTTTTGAGACAGAGTATTGTTATATAACCCAGATTGACCTATGTCTTGAAATCTTCCTGCCTCAATCTGCTAAGTGTTGGCACACCTGTTACAGCATAGTTTATAAGCCAGTGCATCCTATAATCCCAGCACTCAGGGATATCAATAGGAAGACCCTATCTCAAACAGCAACATGGTTTCTTCTGTTTACCCTAAGAAAGACAGAAGCCACATAAGTATTCACCTACAGAGACATATTAAATTAAATTAAATTCATACTATGAAATATAGCAAAATATAATACAAAACAGAAACTGATTTTTAAATAAATACCATGTGGACTGATGCAGAAAGATCTCCAAGATTTGCTTTTTAAAGCAAACATTTCTTTTAGATTTAGCTATTTTATTTTATATGCATTAGTATTTTATCTGTGCCTATGTGTATGTACCATGTATATGTATTATGTATATGTCTAGTGCCCATGGAGGCCAGAATATGACCTCATACACCCAGCAACTGAAGTTACAGATGTTTGTGAGGCATCATGTAGGTTGTGGGAATCAAACCCAGGTCCTCTGAAAGAGCAAAAAGTGCTCTTAAACACTGGTCCATCTCTACAACCAAAGATTCAGAATTTTGAAAAACAGATTATAAAATGATTGGACAGCATACTTTCATATACACTTTTAAAAAAAATATTTATTATGTATACAGTGTACAGAAGAGGGTACCAGATCTCATTATAGATGGTTGTGAGCCACCATGTGGTTGCTGGGAATTGAACTCAGGTCCTCTGGAAGGACAGTCAGTGCTCTTAACCTCTGAGCCATCTCTCCAGCCCCTTTATTTACATTTTTAAATTATGCATGAAAAACACATCAAAAGAAAAGTATTATGTCACCTTATTTAGAAAGACACCTGGACTCATGTAGAAGGCCTTTTCTATTTGAATCTTTTTAAGATAAGAATAGTTTTGTGTTTACATAACTTTCAATTTTACCAAAACACAAGGAGAAATTTATATCTTAGTGGAGGCTGGAAGCATCTTATTTCTACAAGTCTTTAATAATGTAGATAAAACTTCAAGTATAAGTTTATAATATATAAATAACATAATTAATTTGGATATATATTTTAAGTCCCTGGCCTGACAGAGAATTAGGTGACATAGACATAGAATATACATTTAATACACACGTACAAATTTCAATAAATTCTATGCACTGGACAAATTTTTTGATCATAAGACATCAAAAGAAAAAAAGTAAAGAAAATTCTTTTAAAAGCTGAAATATTCTTAACTCACAAGTCAGTAATCAGAACATAACTACAAATATGTTATTGTAACTTTTTTTTGGTCATTTCTTGAGTACCTTCTATTCCTTCTATAACACACAGGAGCAACTTGGTCCTGGGGTCTGTCAATTGATTTATTTTTAGACACTGGAGTGATGCATGGTGGAAGGAAGCCATGTGCTATCTTTCAGGAGCGGTGGGATGAGGGATTGGCTGGGTACCTGGGAAATTTATCTGTTCTCAAGTTTCCATTGACCTCACAGGGCAACCAAGAGAGCCTTCTCAGTCAAGAGACTGAAAACACACAGATCCTAATATTAGCTTACCGTCCCCCATTCTCAGCCATTATCCAGAACCTTGTTTTCACAAGTTTCAGTTAGCCATAATCAACTGTGATCTAAAAATATCAACCGACTCCAAAAATTAAACAAAAAAACTGTTTACTCTCTTAAGTAGCTTTCAGTAAGATACATTGATTTTTTTATTTTAGTAAGTTATTGTTCATATCTTACTTTCTTTATGTATAACTAAATTTTACCATAGATACATTTACATAGGGAAAAGACAATAAATAACAGGATCCAACATCAGAACACTTAAGTCTGAGGAAGCATAACTGCTATGCCTAAGATGATACTGCCCAATGTTGAAATTTTGAATTTAAAACATAAATTTAACACATCACTACAGTATGTGGGGTTTAGATCAAACCATTAGTGCCACTCTGCATAAACCAGGCTGTGTGCCTTCAACTCCCAGTCCTCTATGTCCATTTGTAACTATGGGAACCAAGATACCTCCTCCTTGGAGATTTCAGGAGGCTTTAGTGAGAGAGAATGGAAAAACTGTGAGATCAAGGTTGGTATTCTGTACTCAGTGAGCCACAGCAATGTTACATGCGAGCGTGGCATGTGACATAATATCACTATACCCAAGGAGCCATTCTATGATAATACTGTAGTGTGTTAACTTACAATGTTTTAAAATTACTAGATGTCGTTATGGAAATATTATTATATTGAGTCTGAAGAACAACAGGTCTATCACAATCCTCTCTTATTATGTCCTAAGTGGCCCTTCATGATCATGTGTAAGAGCAATGAAGATACTTAGCATCATCATGGAATTTATACTTTATTCTATCAGGTGCTTTTGATCCCTTGTTGTCTCTCTTTCAAACAAGTATTTGAAGAAGTTATGTACTTCTCCATCTCTGTAGGGAAGTGGGTGTCTCTATCCTAGAACTGCTTTGTGCATTTGTAGAGAGGTCCAGGCCCGGTCTGGGTTCTGACAAGGTCACCACTGGCTATCAGCATTGGCAAAGGCTCTTTCTCAGGCAGCAATACGAGTGGAGCCTACTCTACTAAGATTGAAAATACTATTCTGTCTAAAAATAGAGCTAGAGAGAACAGCTCTCTCTAGAAGGAATCAAGCTGTAGGCATGGCCACCTAATGCCTTCTATTTCTACAAAGAATTTTAAACCATCCTTCCATTACTAAAACTATGTCAATAATTTTTTTAATATTCCTACCAACTCTGCAAGCACAAGGCTGGCTGTGTAGTTAGAAGAGTAGTGTTCATAGATGTGGAGACTAGTCCAAGGCCATGTCGGAGAAAGGAGAAACACAGCTGTCTCCTAGCTTCCCACTAGGCACAAGACTGGCTGAGTAACAGCCGTGTGGAAGAAGCAGAGGCAGGGGCAGGTGGTATCTGGTATCTAGACCAGTGTCTCTCAACAAAGGGTCCCTCTGCTTAAAGCCTTTACCGTGTTGCAGCAGTGTGCACTGGGTTCAAGAAGGTGCATTAGGAGGTGAGTGGAGATCCAGAGCATGCAACTTACAAAGAATTGTGGAAGACACGGATGAAGGTGTGGGAACAGCAGAAGGACGCTTGGCTCATAGAAGAGCCAGCCTTTGCCAATGGCCCTGCTGTTACACGTGGATTAGAAGCTGACATCACAGGAGTTAGAAAATGTTCTGAAGTTTTCTGTGTGCTTCAAAGCCTGCTGTGTGAACAGTAGAGCCACCATTATTTTCTTTTCTTAAAATATGATCATTAAATACCATAATATCTATTAAGCATGTTATAATTTTCTATATTAAAATTTTAATATTCCTATATATTGTGCACATGCACATATATGTATAGAACATACACATGCTATATGTGTAACATATAACAAACTTACCTATAACATAAGAGGATTAAAGGTTTATATTTATGTATCCTGCAGAAAAAAAAAAAAAACATTGTGGCAAAAATTTTGGACTGTCCAACAAAAGGGAAATATCCAAACACATTGAAAACAATATATAATGGCTTGTAACTTGTACAATAAATGCAAGTTTTCAAAGAATAATGAGCTATAAAAATGGTTATAGTGCAGGTAAAAGATTTCAAAATTGCACACATAATACATCTACAGTTCTGGTTGGGTACCCACCTCAATCACTCTCTCCCATACTTTTTGAGAAGGAGTCTTTCCTGGAACCTATCTTGCCTGATCTTTTACATGGGTGTCAAGGATCAGAGTTCAGGTCCTCATCTGTACGCTTTATAGGCCAAGTCTTCTCTTCAGCTTTGTTATGAAGGATTTAGAAAAAGTAAAATCTGTGTTCAAAGATCACAGTCACAGGGAAAGAGGGATGGATCTTCTCTTTATCTAAGGAGAATGTCTTTACCTTTACAAACTATACTCTTGTTTGAAATTCTAATTCCCGCTAACCCCTAATTTTCTTTTGACTAATAACTATGTCAGCCTTCCTCATATTTGTTTAGTTATCATTATTAAAGAGATCTCATCATTCTCATTACCCAATACTGAGAGTGTGAAGATTTTGTCTCCTGGGAGATGGGAAATGAAGATCAGAAAGGGGTCTGTGATCTGCCCAAATTCACACAAAGCACAGTATAGTGTAACTGGACTTGAACACTTATCTTTTGGCACGAGATCGTGTGATCTCTCCGTGAACAAATAAATATGAGACATAAATCAGAGTCCCTTTGCTAGAGGACCTCCCTCAGCAATAGCTTTCAAGGAAAGCAGGTCAAATGGGAGGTCCCCCCTACCCCCAGCCTTCCCGCTGTCCTCTCTGGGGGTGTGTGCATGCTGTCTGCTTAATTCACTCATGGCTCAGCGCCACAGCATACATAAACAAGCAGGGAAAGCCTCTGTGAGGAATCTTGGTGCCCAAATGGAGCAATTTGTCTTCTGAAATTATTGTTTGAAATTGTTTATGTCAGTTGCCGAGTTTCTGTTCTGTACTTCGGGACTTTTTGGCAAAGGAAGATAAAGTGCCCTACAGCTGAGCTGTTCTCCTGGTCAGAGAGTCCAGGTGATGGTGCGACCTGTAGATTATGTGTCCCCCTTGAGGTTCACCACAGCCCAAGAGAGCACCCTGTGGATTATGGGGGTCCTCAAACTTTGGGGATCCTGCTGCAAATGTTTAACCTAATTAACCCTCATCCTGTCCTATGACAGACTGACAGTGTGCTCGCCAGTTCTCAGGTGAAACTGAAGCAATGACATAAGACCCCATGACCTGTAAGCAGAAAAGCTTACACTTGAACCTGTGTCCTTGGCTTCAGAACCTATGCTTTTTCCTTCCTATGATGCTTCCCACAGGCACCTTCACCAATGGGGCGATGGTGAGGAGAATCTTAAACCACTGGACTTCCCTTCTGTACTGAGGGCACACATTGCAAACCCTGCCCCCTCCGCAACATGAAAGCCTCTGAGTCTCTACCAAGGCTCTCGTTCTCCTCCCTCTAACGCCTTGACGTATTTTAGCATAAAGGCCATAAGCACACAGACCTAGCAGCTTTGTGAGTGAGAGAAAATTCCTTTTGAGGCATGAATTAGTCTTCTTCAAATGTTTTGACAAACCCAGAGTGTGGTGCTTAGGGGAAAGGATAGCTTCGCAGTGTTTGTGTGAACAGACATCTCTCTGTAACAACTTGAGCCTTTGCGTGAGGCTGGGTCATTGAAGTAACTGCTTGGAGACTGAAGGCCACACTCTGTTGGTATTCTGCTTGTGTGGACCCTCCAGATGCCTGAGCTAGAATGGGGCCTAAATTAATGTCTCCTAATCTCCTGGAAGGAAGCAAAGAGTCAGGACACCCCTGAATCTGAGGAAAGGACAGAGCTCACCTGGCCTCATTCTTTGTGTGGGCATGCCTGTGCCAGCCACTAAGCCCAGCCCTATACCCTGATTCTCCCACACCCTTTCCTTTTGAGGGCTATGTGAATAACTTCATTATCATGTTCCTCTCAGTGTGTACTCCTAGCAAAAGATGGTGGACATTGAATCAGTGTCCTTCCTAGTCAGTGAGACAATGTGGCAGTCCATGTGTGAATCAATTAGGCAATCCAAAGGCTTGCAGGGAACAATTACTGGTGTCTGGTGCCAGGAAGTGACAAGCCTGTGCTCAGCCATTAGCACTAAACACAAAGATAAATCTCTGACTCTCAGACTTGTTGGTAACCATGTTCATGAAACAGGCAATCTAACCTGTCTACTCTAGTTGTTCAACTTGTATCAGCCACCCTGCTTTCTCTTTCTGAACAATTTGATGACATCTTTATGCCTCAAGCAGGAACATGGAAGACCCTCAAGTGACATGGTGGCTTTTTCCCATAGTTAGATAATGCCACAGAGGGTGAGATTTAATAGGGGAATCCACCCATAGGGTGTGCAATGAAGAGTGCTATGTGTAATATGTGTCTGTGTCAGCATTCAAACCACTATTAGTCTTGTTTGGTCTGCTCATGGATTCACCCATTCACCCATCCACCAGCCAGTAGATTTCCCAAAAGTCTACCTACTATGCTCTAGAAGGCAGCAGTAATTCCAAGGGCAGGAGAATAGCACAAAGGTCAACATTAGCAAAGAGAATGGCCAAGGCCTCAGATAGACATGGTCACGATTGTCCTTCAAGGTAGTGGGGGAGTATTCAGGGGGCGGTCCCTTCACTGTCATGTGGTCAGCTTGTGATTCTCCCATATGCTGTATAGAGTGAAGGCACAGTCAGCAGTCACCTGGGCTGCTTTTTCTTCTTTCATCCAGGTCCCTAATACACCAGAATTCTAGACTCATGCCAGTTACGTACAGTTGGGTCACCATTAAACACACTGCGGCCACACCCTGAGGAATCTTTGAAAAGTAGAATGACACTTAGAAGTTGATGAGAGCCTAGCATGATCATACATCTGGCATTCAGGATAGTCTGAGACGGGAGATTACAAGTTTGAGCCCAGCTTGGTTCACATGATGAGCCACCATCTTTAAAAAGACAAATAATAGGAATTTTGAAAAGCTGCCTAATAACAAAACGCTATCTCAGCTATGCTGGTGTGCCCTGGGAAACTCAAGGGAAGTAGTAAAACTAGGGTGAAGACAAGGTGGAACCAGAGGTTGGATACTTCACAGCTCTTGGACATGCTTGTCTACTCTGATCCCCCACACCCATCCCAGTACTGACCAATTCTATTGCTGAGTTCATGAGGTAGAAGCCGCCGTCACTTCCCATGGCCAGAATTAGTCTTCTAATAGTTACATTCTCAGATTTCCCAGGGAAATCCAATCTGTTTGGGTGGCTGGCCAGCCTCAAAACACAAACTATGGCCAGGAAGAAAGGCCACCAAAGGAACCATCAGAACTATATAGGAACTGTGTGGACAGCAGAAGAGATCAGCTTTTGTAACACACAGGAAAAACATGCCAAAAAAGAGTTCAAGGAAGACTCCACTCCTCACCATTTGTATTTCTCTTTCTGCCTCTAGCATATTCCCCCAAACGCAAATGCACTCAAAGAGACACAGAGAGAGAGACAGACAGAGAGACAGACAGAGAGAGAGAGAAGAAAGAGGTGGGGAGAAGCAGAGACAGAGACAGAGAGACAGAGACTAGAAAACTCTTCTTATTCCCAACTATTTTCAAATTACAGGCATATGCCGCCAGACGTTCCTACAACCCTGATTTTTCATTTAACTTCTTCTTTCTAGACTATAATAAGCATTACATAGGTGGAGCTTTAATCACAGATATATCCCTCAGCCTGAAAGTATTTGGACAAGCAGTGGGTGACAAGCATAGGGGTGGATGGATAGATGAAGGGATGGAGGGAGGAAGGGATGAATGGATGAATGGATGGATGGAAGGATAGAGGAAGGGAGAGATGGATGGAGGGAGAGAGGAATGGATGGAGTGAGGGAGGAAGGGAGGGAGGGATTGATGGATGGATGGATGAACAGGGGCTAGAAAAATGACACAGCAGTTTCCAGCACACAGTTGTGCAACTCACAACCCCCTTTCACTCCAGTTCTTGTGCAACCTATCAGCTCTGGTCTTCAAGAGCACCACACTCAGATGTGTATACTCACACACAAACATAATTAAAAACATAATAATCCACCTTTTAAAAGTTTGTCAGAGAGGTCATCATGTAAGTTTGGTCTGTGTAGGATTCTGTCTCTCTGTCCCTGTCTCTTTTTCTGCTTGACATCTATTTTCTCCATTCACTTTTCTCCTCTTTGTCACTGAAACTATATATAGAATTTGCCCTTTTTCCTCACATTTCATCTATTTTCAATTCCCAAATGGACTTTTAGGTTTTAAGACTTATTCATGGATACTGACAGTCTCCAAATCAGCTTTGCCTCACGATTATGTCTACATCATATTAGTCATCCAAAAATATCAATGTTACCATACTATCCTGCAGAAAACTTGCAAATGCTTGAGAGGAACAATTCAGGTCTTACCTGGTACCATGTGTCACTACTGCCCATGGGGACTTTCAACAAACGTCAACTAAGAGATAAATTTATTTGCGGGTCTCAATGGAAATTGATAATACCAGGCCTTTGTTCAAAACAATGAAGAATTTTTAAATGATGATGGAAAGGCACTTAACTAAGATTGGGACCTTCTAAAAATGGAATCCTGGGACAGCACAGGTCACACACTCAGGAAGCTAGCCCTAGCCAGAATATGCCATGCTTATTCCAAAATTCCAGTTTTATAGATGCAATTCCATTGGTTAAGTATTCTCTATTCAGGGGACTGAGGAGATTGTTGAGTGCCTAAGAACTCTTGCTGCTGTTCCACAGTTTAGTCCCTGTACACACGTTGGATGGCTCACAATCACCTGTAACTCTAGTTACAGGGGACCTGGGACCCTCTTATAGTCTCTCAGGCACCCATACATACAGAGCACACACTTAAACATACACATAAATAAAAAGTAGAAATAAATAAGATAATTCCTTGTGTCACATAAGATATTCCTCATGGAAGATTTTAAGGCTCATAATTTTTGTCCTTGGTAGAGACCCATTTTCAGTCACCATGACCATTTCTCACCTGACTCCAATGTCTGTCTCCTCTTCCGCAAGGGAAGATGCAGGCCTTGATTTTTTTTCATCATTCTCAGTATGTAGAGAGAGAAGCAAAGAGCACCGAACTTTTAAAAATTCTCTGAGGCTGAGTGAGTTAACGTCACGAATGTATGATTCCTAGCTTAGCCTGCCTTCTTCAAGGTCCTTGGGACCTGGCTTTTATAATTGGCCCCTTAGAAGCTACAACAGAGCCCTGAAAGTGGTTCTCAGGGGCTTCTCTTGCACTTTGAAAGTAATGCTAAGATTACAAGGAATAAGATAATCTCATGGTAGAGAGTGCTAGAGATCGAGGGAAATCTTGGAGCTCTAGATTTGGAGGCTCATAAAGAGAGATGCTTGTCAAAAGCAAAGCCAAGTATCATGAAACACCAGCCTTCCAAGGAGCCTTGGAGCTCAGGACAAGCTTATATCGCTCCTTCTACAGGGAAAACCAAAGCTGGTGAGATGAAATGTCCTACCCAAGGTCACACATAATATCTGCAGGAGGAGGAATGGGAAATGACCTCCTGAACACTCATGTGATTTGCCAAGTGCATCTTGATGATATACTGAAGCAGACAGAACTTGAGACTTCTTCTATATATTTTGCTTATTTGCATAGAAGAAATTAAATGTATATGTAGCTTATTTTTTACAATATTTTCACTGATTCTTTGAGAATCCCACACAAGGTGTTTGATCATATTCACCCCCCTTTAAATTCCTCCTTATAGACAGCTTTTCTACTTTATTATCATTTCCCACCCAATTTTAAAAATTATTATTATTAATTTTCCCACCACATTTTGTTTGTATTTGTCTAGCTAGTCTTAGGAATGGTGCCTGCTCTGGTGTGTGGACAGCCTTTCAGGGGTCACATAATTAAAACTGGTGGAATTCATTTTAAAATATACAACCTTCCAGGTTCTTCCATTTTTATTCATAACATGCTGTTTTTCTCTTCCATGTAAGATTACAATTAAAGAAATATTTTACAAAAGTTATTGAACTTATTGAAGCTAGATACAGTAGCACACACCTTTATATATTTCCAGCATGGGAAGACCTGTTTGATGGCAGCCTGGACTATATTGCAGGCTCAGGACCAGTTTGGGTTAGAATGTAAGATTATGTCTGAAAGGAAAGGAAAAAAGAAATTGGAAGTCTCAGGCACTACAAACTCATAGGCAAAGAGGCTAATCTCAGAGTGATGTGGTTTTTTTTAATTGTTACTATTATGAAGTGTTACTGGGATACACAGGTTTACTTAGTAATGTTTAGAAAGTTATTTTTCTCTTTCTATATTGACAAGAAAAAAACCATCCCTCAGACTGTACTTTGTGAAATACTGAGAAGCAAGAGTGAGAAGTGGCTTTGTGAATGATGGACTGTGGGATTCTTATACATCCTCTACTGGTCAGTCACCCTATTATCATAATTTTTATTTTCTTTTGTTTATGAAGTGATATATTACACGGGCAAGAACTGTAAATTATGTCATGACCTTGATGAACTTTCAGCATAAATTAATTTGTAAGTCATAAAACATTTGTTGTCAGACCAAGTATTCAAGTGTTTCCCCAGAGAAGATGAACATTCTCAGAGATCATGGAAGTTTCTATAGTAGGATTGATCAAGCCTGACAAGCAAAGACAAGGAGATTCATAACAGATAGATGGAGGGCAATCCTGGGCAGGGGTTGAGAACAACTTGGACAGCTATCTGTACTGTGGATGCTGAGGAAGCAATGTATCCATGGGGACATGAGTGGGCAAGTCGATGTTGTTGGCAATGATAGCTTATTTGGTGATAAAAATAGATTTCAAAAATGTTGGTGATTATCTGGAAACTTTGTAGAAAGAAAATGGACAATAAATATTAGGGAACACAGAGGCACCTGGTATCACTGTGGAAACACAGAGAGACCTTGTATCCTTGTCTGCGGATGAGAGTAAGGCTTAAAACCTCAGCCACACTGCATGGATAAAGACAACTGTCTCCATCCTGAATGACAACAGAGAGGCTTCCTGGCTTCTGTGAAATCTCCCAGCTCTATCGTCACAGCCAAAGTTGAGCCACGGGTTGCTATTAAACCCATGGTTATATAAGTGATTCTTATGCCGCTTGCGCTTGCTGCTTCTTAATTTATCTAAACAGCTGAACAAACAGCCAGTCATTCTGAAAACCTTATGGAGAATTCTTGATATGAAAGCAGAAGTCAGTTTTTTTTTTCTTTTGTCAAAATCATAGGGATGAATTTCCAATAAAGGAACTGTGTGAATTGCAATCTGGACAGAGAGAGTGCAGAGTGGCATCTCCTGTGTCAGACAAAGAGAAAGCTAAGGGTATATTAGAACAGAAATCTGTGTGGTTCACTTTGGATGAAAGCTCACTGGCACTTCACTTCCTGAGGGATCTGGCAAGCCTCAGTTGGCCAGCAAGGTGGCAGCTGTTAAGTCTTACTGTGGCAGTGACAGTTCTGCATCAACAGTCATCTTAGAGCTTAACTTCATCTCTCCCTTTCCTGCCTACGGCACCCCAGATGCAAAGTTGTCTGTGGAAGGCATGACCTATTTTGTATAATGAAGTTCACAAGCTCGGCCCTCCATTCTTCTTATCCCACCCTATTCTTCTTCCCTTCCTCTCTTTCCTTCTTTAAGAGCCCCAGATCTAAGCATGATGGTGCGTACCTACAGTCTTAGCTACTCTAGAGGCTGAGACAGGAGGACTGGTTGAGCCCAGTATATCAGGACCAGTTAGGCCATGTTCATTTTCAAACTCCATTTATTTTTTCATTTTAACAATTGCTATTCACTTCCTGTTTGACAGCTCATGATGGGTGTGAAAATATGGCCTCACAATCCAGTCTGCCGGTACCTTGGTCTGTCTCTCAGTTCCTTCCTAGGATGGGGCTTGGTATGCTTCTCATTTGATACATCTTGTTTTTATTAAGTACATATAAGCTCCCTGTGTCTCTCTTTTACACACACACACACACACACACACCTCATTATTATAATTAATTATAATAATTATGATTATTATAATTAAAACATTAGAACTTTTTTTTCTGTATTTCCCCCCACTACCCTTGTCTACCTTCCTTTTTCTTGCTTTCCCTTGGCTTTGTTTTTTCTACATCCTTGGAATGTTCATAACCAGTTCAGATTCAGATTAAATCACACTGAAGCTCATCTACCTGTGGTTTGTAAATACTTGAGGCTGCTTTGTCAGTTCATTTGCAGTAAGGAGATAAGCTACTCACTATTGTTTGATCCCCAAGATGTCCCCAAATGGCTTAGGACATCTATAGTATAACTGTGTGACTGCAGTAAGGTAAGGGAGATCTGGTTATTCCAAAGGAGATTGCCACACTCTAGTGTATAGCATATATTTAAATCAGATACAAACTCAGCTTGCCATCAAAGCAAACTATACATTAGGGTCAGAATATGAAAAAAGAAATAAAAAAGGATGAGGGTGTAGACATTTGAATAATATAATACTTTTAATATCTCAAATAAAATTAATGTTTAAAAATAGAGTCTTTGGTAACACTATACTAAAATTAATTCCAGATACATTAAAAGTCAAATGCAGAAAACAAAACAAACAAGCGAAACCCCCTAAGGTTATAGAGTTGGCTCAGTCAGTAACATGGTTGGCACATAAGCATGAGGACCTGAGTTTGGGCCCCTGGCACACATGTGAAAGCTGTCATGTATAGTGGTGTGGACTTGCCATCCTAGAGCTGAGGGCTCTCTAGAGCTCAGTAGCAAGCCAGCCTAGATGAACTGGTGAGCTTAGCTTCCTTGAGAAAATCTATCTCAAAAAATAAGACAGAGAGCAATAGAGGAACATACCTGAAGTTGACATCTGGACTCTATATACATACAAATAAACATCTACATATATAATACTTTATGCACATACAAACATGTACAATACTATACACACATACCATCATATATGTGAGGGATTTCAAAAATATGAAACCTCATATACATTAAAATGAAGATTTTATATATATTGAAATGAAGATCCCTTTGAATCTATAGCAAATGTAGAAAACATCAAAGAATTTAATTTTTAAAAGACTTACTGTATTTTTTCTTTATGTATCTGTAAATGTGTGGATGCCCACAGAGGCCACAAAAGGGCTTGGATCCCCTAGAGCTGGAGTTACAGGAAGTTGTGAGTGGTCCAGTGAGGATAGCTGCCTCAATAAGATACCACTACTTGATAAAAGTGAGCCAGGTCATTTTTTAACAGCATTTTCTGTGATGACAGAATGATACATCTTTATTTATTAGAGAAAGAAAGTAAACCTATAATAACAGAGACTAGAGTTGGTGTACAAGGAACTTCTAAGTAGTCAGTACAAACATATGCATCCACACCGTGATACTACATTATAGGTTAAATAGCAGTGAACCAAGTATTTTGAAAACACATCTTAGGTGGAGATGTAGCTCAGTGATAGAGCCCTTACCAAGCATGCTTGAAGACCTGGGTTCCATCTCCAAGACCAACCAAAACTCACAGCTCCATTTTTATGCACAACATTTTTTATTTATGTATGCATGCATGCATATATGCATGGTGCCAGGGAGGGAGGTCATCTCTGTCCATATTAAGTACATGAACACTGAACTAAATCCATTACTAGTATTTTTATACCTTCCTGTTCCTCAAAGCTTATTCTCATTTAACCCCAGACCTATTAAACAATATTCTATAGGAAGGGGACCAGGGGACCATAAGGACACTTATGGATTTTTGTCAGAGTCAAAGGTCTGCTGGAGAAGAAATATAGATAGGATCTCCCTTCCCCTTTTCCTTCAGCGGAGTTGCAACTGGGGTCCAATGAGTCAGGGAACTGTTAGAGGTCATAGCAGAAACAGCTTCCAGAGATGCCTATGCTGCACTCCAAATGAGCCATCACCTTCAAGAGCAACATATTTATTGACACAAAGCCTCTTCCTCCTGTCAGCCAGGTAACAGACGTAGGCCCATTGTTTGGCTTTGGTTAACAATCTTTCTTTGTTGACAGCAAATGGAAAGTTTTCCGTTCCTTCCCTGTTCCCTAGCAATGTGACATTTTCAAACAGTAGCACAAAACTCTTTAAATAGCCAAGACCCATTTCCACTCTACCGTGACTCAGTAACAGCCACAGGATTCTTCTCAAACTTTCCTAAAAATGTCATCTTTGGGCTTGGCTCAAGAAGAACATTTCAGCCGTGGAAGCACATTTTCCACTCTGTCAGGAATGAGGGAGAGCATGGGCTTGGAACATAAAATGTTTTGCAATCCTCAGAAAAGCAACACTTCTCACCAAAGCCATAGCAACCACTCTATGTAATGCTGTCAATGCCCAATCACTTAGAGGCCTTGTGTTCATATCAGGGATTCTTCAGGGACCATCACCTGTGGTCCTAAGAGCAGCTACCTGGTTGCCTATAGGCTCCACAGTGAATGGCATCCTCTATGACTGTTACTATGGGGACACTGTAGGTAGTGATTCTGAGCCAAGTGTTCTTATGCTGAATTGCCAACCAGGCAGGTAGCATGAAACTTGCCAAATGTTCTAGCAGCACCTGATTATTTAAAAAGAGTCCTTCAGCTACCACAAGGGGAGAAACACAAACTATGGGACTGGATAGATCTCTGCTCCTGCAGAAAACAGGAGGGTGGTGGAGTTCAGCTCCCAACATCCACATCTTTAACTCCTGAGGTTGGGGTGCATGCACATACATACATGCAGGCATTCAAACACACATGTACAATAAAATAGGTAAATCTTTAAAAGACACACACATGCAAATAAAATATTGTCACTATGTTTTCACATTAAAATAGTTCTATTTGGAACTTGCACCCATGAAGTCAAATTTAAATGTCCCAAAGCTCCATCAGAATTTGCCCTTTCTGAAATTCCACAGCTTCATCTGAGCTGCTGATAACCTCTGGGGCTCAGGAGTCGTATGGAATGACAATGCCCGTTCCCACATGCTCGTCATTGGACGACTCTGACAAGGTAATTTATATCTAGCTTTTTTCTCCAAAACTAAGATTTTCCCGTTCTTGGCGATGACTAGTCCCTTCAATTTTCTTACCAGAAATGATCAACATCAGAAAGACAGAAAGAACAAACAATGGGTGGCAGCCAGCTCCTTCTCCCCCTCCCACCTTCTGCCTTCCCAGCTCTCAGTGTGAGCCGGGTTATATGTGTCTTCATTGCTGCCTCTTAGAATGGTGTGTCCTCCTTGGCACACCCTTGGCGAGGCCCCTAAGACACGATTCTCTTGACAAACTTGTCTTTGTCTCCCTACTGTGACCTGAAGCATCTGGTCCAAAGATTTCCTAAACAGAAACAATCCAGGAGATTTTCTCCTGTGACTACTTTTTGTTTGGCTTTTTGAGACAAGGTCTCACTATTTTCACTTGGATGGCTTCAAGTTCTCAATCCTCCTGTGTCAGACCTGTGAATGCTGGTTTACAAAAATATGCTACCATAACGGTGAAGACATATCATTACTATGAGGGTATTTGAAAACCTTGCAGAGTTCAGAAAAATGTTAACACATTGACCCCATCCAAATCCTGTTTCTAATATTAATCACATTGCTATAAAGATGAGACTATTAAAATTTGAAGACACTGTTACTCTGCCTACGCTAGAGAAGTACAGAATCTGTCTTCCATCTCATTTCTTTTGCACTATCATGCTGCTTTCCTTTGGCAGCAAGAGAAGCCTGTCAAGTAGCATTTGGCACATGGAAGAGGGGAATGTTTATGTGACAGGAAAAAATGTCACAATGTCCATTGCTCCTGATAGTTCTCTCTGGCTGACTGAGAGAAATATCTCAAGAGACAGCAAAAGAGCACTGGGCACAGGCAAGTGTCACCTGTCAGGTCACAATTTCAAGCTTATGCAAATATTTCACTCTTGTTCGATACTTTGATCCCCCCGCCCCATCTTCAGATGCATGCAGAAGTCTGGCCCTATGTAGCTGATATATTAGGCTTGCATGTGTATGTGCACCACTTAATTGCCATTCAACAGGAAACCACTCCACTCACTGAATAGGACTTACTTAAGGGAACATGGCTTCTCTTGGGGAGGTAGGCACTTGTGATGCTAGAACCTGCCACTCTGTCCTGAAGATAATTTGGAAACATTCTTAGAAAGCATTTCACAAAAAGTCTACAGAAATTATAATATGAGATTCTTCCTACCAGACATGAGATATACTCCACTTGTCTGGAATAATCTATTAATAACTACCATAGCACCAAGACAAAGTTGCTAAAGAGATGTAGTGAGCCCCTGAATTCTGAATAAAGATCAATTTGAGCCCCTCATGTGCCTTCTAGTTATGATGATGATGCAGAAGTAGATAGATAATTTCTTCAGTCCTGGAAGGTGTGAAAGACTGACTTCCACGAGGCAGAAGCATAGCTCCGTCACTAGTGAGCTCTTGCTTAGCAAGCACAAGGCCTTGTTTCAAACTCTAGCCAGCAATTGCATGCACATAACCAACATTTGTTATTATTATTAATTATATTTTGGTAATCTCAAATAAACCACTGGGATAAAATCTCTAGCCAGCAAGTGCATGCACATAACCAACATTTATTAGTATCATTATTATTATTATATTTAAATAATCTCAAATAAAGCACTGGGATGAAATGGATAAAACCCCAAGAACTATCTTCTCCCTTTTGCAGCTTAAAACCGGTCCAGCCTGAGAGGAGATGGACCTACAAATACCTGCTCTTTGTAGGAAGTGGAGGAAAGGATGACACAAAAAGAAACCCCCTGTTGAGAGTATTTTTAGCTACACTGGATCATCCAGGGCTTGCCAGGAGCTCTAGGGTCACATCACAAGTGGTCTCATTAAGCTGAAAGGGAGGAAAGAGAATACAAGACTCCCAGGAACAAGGCTAAGCAACAGCTGTGCCCAAAGGGAAAGGCAGCATCACCAGCTGGCCCATGCAAGGGGTGTCACGATGTCACTATGAAGCTATAGAGCTCTCAATACGCTGTATAGTGCCTGCAGCCACTTAGCCCCAAATAATCACAAGAAGGCTTACATTAATTGCAAACTGTTTGGCCTATGGGTCAGGCTTATCACCAACTAGCTTTTACAAATTAACTCAACCCATTCTTATTAATCTATGTGTTTCTACATGGTTCCATAGCTTTATCTGTATTCCATTACATCTTACCTTCTCAGCAGCTGTCTGACTCCACCCTCCTTCTCCTTTATCTATGCTCAGATTTCCTGTCTGCCTCTAAGATGCCTTGACATAGGCCAAAACAAGTTCCTTGTTAACTAGTAATAAAGCATATTCACAGTGTACAGAAAGACATCCCACACTTCCCCTTTTCTACCTGATCAAAAAGGAAGGTTTAAATTTCAACATAAAAAAAATTATATATAACAAAATAAGCTATCAAGTAAGAGTTACAGTTACAATATCTACTCTATTTGTATTTAGCAAAATTAAAGAAAATATTCTGTCATCTACCTTATCCTTGTAAGTCCAAAGTTTAATATATAATTTACCTTTTATTATAACTAAGGAAAATTATAACTATAACTAGCTAATCTTTAATTTTATCAAAGACCACTAAAGGATATAATATTACTTGAGTAAACAGGAAGTGCATTGTAAGCAACTTCCAAATTCTAGAAACGACAGATACATCTGACTGCCTGGATACCCAAAGTTCATTTGTAATGTCTGGGATTCCATCTTCAGCCTACAAACCTAAAGTCTCTGGCAGACTTTTCAGTGAAGCAGTAAATTTGAAGGACTGCTCTGCTCATTCTGACATAGTTTGTCAGTCATTTTTTCCTGTGTCCTGCAAAATCTCTGACAGTTTTCTCTTGTGAAGCAGGAACGTGAAGGAGCATCTCAGCTTGTTCTTGCAAAGTTCCAGAGGTCACTTTCCTATGGGTCTTGCATGTTCAATTTACACAGGATATGGTCAAGCAGTTGAGGCAAGAACAGTCTCTTGCCCAATGGCCAATCTTTGCCACAAAGAAAGGAAACTCTATATGGAGTTTCTTAAATATCTATCATCCTCTTAAAGTAGATCAGTGCTGCCAGGAGCAGACATGTCTCACAGTCCAAAAAGTCTTAAGTTCTTAAAACATTGTAAATACCATATTCTATAGGTCTTTTAAGTGTTTGAAGATTGACTATCTAATTAAAATATATCTTTGTATATTTTATTTGTATAATATATTTGTATATCTAAAAAATCTAACATGACTATAAGTTTGATATCATAGATGACTACTAGTCTATATGTCTTATTTATACAATATAATTTTAAAGGAATTGCATACATATGATATCTTAAGCAAGATTAGAAATATACACAGTATTGCAAAATAAACCTTAAATTTATATCAATAAAGCAAAAATTTATACCAATGTAAACTATTTTGAGATTAGTTTTTTGTATCAAAGTAGGTTTGATAATCTATTTTTTAATTATTTATCATATCTTCCCTATTTCCCTAGAAAGAGATTGACTATGACCATTAACCATTTATAATGAAATTAAACATTTATAAACAATATTTTGGAAATTTGGGTATAGTTTTCCATACTACTTCCTGCTGATTGGGGGTGTTGGCAATCTTATGGGAGTCCTGAGAAAATTCAGACTTATGGTTAAATCTTGGTTGTAGTAGACTGTTAGGCTGCCTCATCTCAGCCAATTACCTTCAGAGGATCTTGGTTGATCAAACCATATTAGACTGGAAGCAAAAACATCTTCTGGGGAAACAAAAGCAGAACCTCTTTTCCAAAGCAACATATCCCAATTTTTAAAGTCAATATACCTTTAAAATATATGTGTTGGTTTAACTTAGCAACCTTTATAATCAAATGTCTTTCTACAGTTAGCTCATTAACAGTTAAAAATTAAAACATAATAATATACTTAATCCAGAGTATTTGTGTATTTTTTATCACTCTTTTTAAAGCCTTTCTCTACCTTTTTTCTTTTCTCTCCCAAACCTACATATATTTTTAGACACATTGTAACCAATTTAGATGTATTCTCCATCGGGATCTGTTTTATTACATATCTTTAATTATTTTTAACTAGGAGAGTTTTTAAATGCTAAACTGTGTATCTAGGGCCCTTTGCAGCTGGCTCCTCCCAGCTCATTTTTTTCAGCATGGCAGTCATGCTTGCCTCTTCAATTCTGGGAAGCAGTATTAAATATCATGTAGTTCTGTTTTTAAACTCATGCTGTGCTTCTAAACTAGCAAGCAATGGCTGGGAAAAGTGTCCTAGTGCCGCAGCCCATGAGAGAGACTACGGAAATCGGCCATGCAGCTTAGGTCATGGCGGCTGGCAGCAGGCCACATCTCACAGGCTGGGAGACGGGCTCTGAAACTGAGAGTAGGAAGCCCAGAGTGACTCCATTTTTGTGCATTCAGAATATTTTTAAAGCTTTTTCACTGCCTGATGGTGGGTGCCATTGTAACCTGAAATTTTTGGCCATCTGACCCAAGGTCTGGACCTGTATTCTCCCAGCCACTGAGTCCCAAACAATCACAAGAAGGCTTACATTAAGTACAAACTGTTTGGCCTATGGATCAGACTTGTCATCAACTAGCTCTTACAATTTAACTCAACCCATTCTTATTAACCTGTGTATCGCCATGTGGCTCCATGGTTTTACCTGTGTCCCATTACATCTTGCCTTCTCAGCAGCAGCCTGCAGCATCTCTGTCTGATTCTACCCTTCCTCTCCTTTATCTATGTTCAGATTTCCTGCCTGCCTCTAAGATGCCTTGACATAGGCCAAAACTTTCTTTATTAATCAATAATAAATTATATTCACAGCATACAGAAAGACATCTCACATCATTAACCCCCAGAACCACCAAAAATGGAAAAAAAGAACAGGAAGAAACATAATTGCAAAAAACCCTCCTAATTTTTATTGTAAATAGTATGAATTTTTCTTGCAACACTCATTCAGAAATCAAGAAACAGATTGTACACAAAAGAATAGAAATTGAAATTACTCTTCCTCTTCTTTTGTTAAATTTCTTGTTAAAATTATTAATTGTATTTCTGGTAGATTTTTTGGTTTGTTTGTCCCAACCAGAATTTTTCTACCAAGTATTTCAAAGCATGAGATGTCATAGTGAAAACCATTACTTTGTGTGCTAAACTAAAAACGAATTTTAAAAACAGGAGAAACAATAACAAAACATAAAAGCTTGAAAATGAATGAAATATTCCACAATGTCCATTCAACAACTTAGATGCTAGCCGGGACGTAAATGAAGAAGGAAGAAAAGCCTGTGGTCACTATTACAACAGTGTATTTTAAAGGACTTTAAATAACATGAGAAAACATTGTGACATCTTATTAATAAAAAGCAGACAATGCAGGAGGACTCATGGCACTTATCATGTTTATCACACAGAAGCTTAAGGCCTCACAAATCAAATATTAGTAGGACACATCTAAACTGAAAATGAAGTCTTAGACTATGGGACTGCAATACCAAAGTATCTGGTACAAAATAGAAGGTAGGGGCTGTCCTTCTCTAGTACCGCAACTAGCTTCCCTGTTAGTCCTGGCTAGACCCATCTTCATAGTGAAGGATACTATGAAATGACTTTCAGTTATTTGACTTTTTTCATATTTCATAGGTTAGTTTATATGAATGAAGATTTCTTATCTTGCAGTATAGATATAGACTTTTCTCTCAGTTCTGTTGTTTATAAGCATAAGTGTGTGCTTAGCTTACCACCAGGAAACATAAAATATTTAGTATTTTTGCTGCTCATAAAGAGAAGAAATGGTACAAGACATAAATTAACATTAACGTTAGAATTTAGCTCCTAAAAGCAGATCATGGCTGGTATTAAAGTTTTCATAAATGAAGAAGACACTGCAAATCAGTTAAACAGAAAAATGTTTAGTAAGCATCAGTTGTATAATTTACTAACCACACAATTAAATTTTTGTGATAAATTCAAGTTACAACCTCAGTGAGCATTCCCAGCTCCACATGGTAGATTGTCATAAGGCAGGTTATGGTTATATCTGGCAGTATTAGGTTTAAGTTGAGACAGCCTGAGGTGAAAAGAGTCAGCGTAAGAAACAGAGGCTGCGTGAAAGAAAACAAATCCGATATGAAAAGAAAAATGAGCCCTGTAGCACACTGCACAAAGCTGTCCTATGCAAACTGAGCTTTGAGGTAACTCTCTTTATAACATTGTGTGGATCCTACCAGTACACAGCATGCCACGAATCACATCAGAAGATGTGAACCAGGTCTGAATTAATGACTTATTTACATTTGAAGACTCAGAAGACTTCCACAAATCTGACAGAAAACATATACCCATCAACAGAATTATGTTCTTGTACGCACACATACGCACACATACGCACACAAGAGAGGGAGAGAGAACAATTTTTAGTTTCACAGCATTTACAGAACTTTTCAAGAAGAAAATACTAAAAAAAAAATAAAATAAGAGTGATACTTATAGAAAGCAAAAGAAAAAAGTAGGGGATAAAATGATCTTCTATTCTGAGAAATTAAGTTAATCCCTTCAACTAGCATGTTTGGGCCAGGAGACTAACAACCACTGTTGTCATTTACTGTGTGCTAACAGTGAACAGTACCTATACTTGACCGGTAAACACCTGCAAATGATTTTGAAAGTGAATAGTGCCAACTGTTACAACTGTTGCATATTATAACAGATGCGTGGAATTAATTTGCACTCTGAGCTCTTTTTAATAATCTTTCCTTTGTTTATAATGTAATTCTATTACTATTTTCTTCTTATCTCTTTCCTTAGGTAATCTATCCCTATTACTTTAAAGATTCTGCCAAGATGATACCCAAAGTCAGTGTCTTAGCTTTAACCTCTGAATTTTTCCAAGCCCATGAGTGACAGAAAGTAGGGCACCCTCCAAAACTTACATCATCTAAAATTAAGCTCACCACCCTATTCTAATTGCTTTGTCAACTCCATAATTCTAATGCATATTCTCAGATTTTTTGATTTTTTAGATTTCTGCATGAAGAAGCCAGCAGCAGTCAGAAGAGGGCATCAGATCTCCATGAAGTGGGGTTAGAAATAGTTGTAAGCTGTCATAGGGCTCTGGGAGCCAAACTCAGAGCCCTTACAAGGGCAGTAAGGGCTCTGAATTACAAGACTGCTTCTCAAACTCCTCCCTCAATATATTCTTACAGCAATATTTGAAAAAAAATCACTACCAAAATTACTAGGCCTAGAGATGTTTATCAGTATGCAGAATGGGTAAGGTTTTGATTATCTATGTAATTTCTTTAATATATGTTATTCAGAGTTTTTACTTACATCATTTTTGATAAACTGCACTTTTTTTAGAAATTTGTCCACTTATTTTAGTTGATAAAATTATTGGCACAAATCTTTAATGGTAGCCTCTTGCTAACTTTTTAATGTCTACGATATCTAGTTATGTTCCGTTTTCTATTCCTAACATAGGTCCATTTTGTCCTACTTCTTCTTAATCAGCCTAGATAGAAGATTGCTGATTTTTATCAGTCCATTTTGGGGATCTGCTTTTAGCTTTGCTACATTTTTCTATTATGTGTCTATTTTCTTTTCTGAAGATCTCTGCTTGTCTTAGTTACTATTCTATTGCTGAGAAGAGACACCACGACAAAAGATATTCTTGCAAAGAAACTTACAGTTTCAGAGAATTAAACCATTATCCCTATGGCAGGAAGAAGATGCTAGAGCACTGACTGAGAGCTTTACATCCTGATCCACAGGCAGCATAAAGAAAAAGATACTAGGCCTAGTGTGGGCTTTTGAAAAAGGCATCACATCCCACTCTCAGTGACACGCCTCCTCCAACAAGGCCACACCTCCTAATCCTTTCCATACAGTTCTACCAACTGGGCACTAAGCACCCGAATATATGAGTCTATAGGGGCCTGTACTGGTTGCTTTTGTGTATCAAGTTGACATGAACTAGAGTCATCAGAGAGGAAGGAGCCTCAGTTGAGGAAATGCCTCCAGGGGATCCATCTGTAAGGCATTTTCATGGTTGATTATCGGTGGAGGAGGGCCCAGCCCATGGTGGGTGGTTCCATCCCTGGGCTAGTAGTAGTGGTCCTAGGTTCTATAAGAAAGCAGGTTGAGAAAGGCAGAGGAAGCAAGCCATAAGAAGCACCTCTTCATGGCTTCTGCATCAGCTCCTGTCTCTGGGATCCTGTCTTGAGTTCCTATCCTGACTTTCTTCAATAATGAACAATAGGAAAGTGTAAGCCAAATGAACCCTTTCCTCCCCAACTTGCTTTTTGGTCATGGTGTTTATCAAAGCCATAAAAATAGGGTCATTTTCATTCAAACCATCATACTGCTTTAATCTCTTTAATACTATTTTATTTATCATTTGAGGCATCCTCTTTTTCTGTCTTCTTAAGGTAGAATCTTGGGCCACTGATCTTAAGTCTTTCTTCTTTTTCCATCTGAGCATATAGAGCTGAGTTGCACTCTGACCATGGTGGTTGCTGTTTTTCATAATTACAGCCTCAACTTATTGTTATTCAGGCCAAAATACTTTTAATTTCCTTTATGCTTTCTTTTTTGGCCTGTGAATTATTTAAAGTGTGTAGCCAAATGTTTTTCTTAGTAACATATTGCTCCTGATTGCTAATTAATTCCAGTCTGATCAGAGAACACACACCCTGAGGGAACTAAGCCCTTCTGAAGTTGGCACGGTTCGTTGCCTACGGAGTCTCAGTGAAGTACCACATGCACTTCTAAAGATTGCCATTCGGTTGCTAGAAGCAGAGCTCTACAATGAAGTCAAGATATAAGTCAATAAAGATAAGATTGCATATATTGTTCAATTCTCTGAGATGCTGGGGATTTTTTTTAATTTAGATTAATCAAATGTTGAGAGAAGACACACTCATGTTGTCCATGTATAGTTGCTATGTCCTACTAATAATTGTCCATTTTTAAATTCTAAAATGCTACACCTAAGAACATTTTTATTTTGTTTGCATGGGGAGTGTGCCTGTGCCCCAGTATGTACATGGAGGTCAGAAGACAGTTTTCTGAACTCCTTTCTTGTCTTACACTGCATGATTCCAAAGGATTGAACTCAAGTGGTCAGGCTTGGTGACAAGGACCTTAACCTGCTGTGCTATCTCATTAGCCTCTAATGCCTTTGGCATCCCATTCTGTGCAATATTCTAACCATCACTCAGGCTTTTGATACTTTTTGAGTAGCAGACCTTTTTCTATTCATTTTAATCAGAATCTTTATACATAAAGTGTATTTTGTAGGCAATGTAGACTTAAATGACATTCTTTTAAAATTTATTCTGAGAATGTCTTTTACTTTGGGTGTTTTACTACCAATTTATAATCTGATGGCTGATTCAATGAAGCCTAAAGGTACCATTCACTATATTATTTGTTTTCTTGTTGACTCTCTTTTTTTTCTTCCCTTTGGGTTATTTTAATAATTTAGTTTTTTTGTTTGTTTGTATTTTGTCTGTTTTTTTCTGAAGCAGGGTTTCCCTGTGTGGCCTTGACTGTCCTAGAACTCACTCCGTAGACCAGGCTGGCCTTGAATTTAAAGATCCACCTTTCTCTGTTTCCTAAGTGCTGAGATTAAAGGCATGTATCACCACCATCCACCAAGAATGAGTAGCCAGGCTGGCTTCAAATTCAATCCCCTCCTGCCTCCATCCCCTTCAGCAAATTCTACCAGTGTGCACCACCACTACCAGCATTCATTTTTATTGGCTGTTAAAGGGGTATTTCTGTTTTTGGAGGGGTGCTCTAGGGTTTATAAAATGCATTGTTAGCTTTTGCCATTGAAATCTTACCACTACATGTAAATTATTTAAAAAAAAATAAGAGTATATATTCAGTCACTCATTTTAATGAAAATTATCGTTACAAAGTACCTGAGATAATTAACACTGAAAGTTGTCTTGGCCCCAGGAAAGATCCATTGGCCCTGTAGCTTTGGGCCTGTGGTGAGGCAGCAGACCATGAGAAGAGCATGTGGCGAAGGAGGAAGTACATCTTAGCAGAAAGAAAAGGAGGGAGAAGGGGTCAGGGCCCACGTGCACACCCCCATTGACCTAACTTCCTTACTAGTCTCTACATTCTAAATCCTCCACCTCTGCCAGAGTACTCAAGCCACAGACCAAACCTTAGTAATGAGGACATTTGTGGGAAGTTCAAAACACAAAAGAGAGCAGGACTGTTATGCTCCAGCCATCCTGTCTGCAGTACATCAATATGCCTTGGGAATACCACCAGGTGGTGCTCAGCCTTTCTCCCAACAATCATGTGCTTTTTAAATTAATGTGAAATAAATACATTTTAAATGTTTTCTACATTGTGTTGTGAATATTCTTATTCCTGAATACCCAGGTTTCCTTTCAGTATTAGTTTCCATAATCAATTCTTGAAATGACATGAGCTGGCAGCTGATATTATTTTCTTTTCCCTAAACATCACCCAAGTTCCCCTTCATTCAGGAAGGGTGCTTCTGTTCAGACTGGGAGCTCCCGGTTTGTGTGGATGATCTGTCTTCCTCGGGTTCTGATGAGAAGCTAATACTACCTCCTAGATGTACTGTTTGGCCACCATTTCTTCTGCTGCTCATCCTTTGGCACTCTTGATTCCTCGGAGTCAGGTGTTTGGATATTGTTCTATCCACCCCTGAGGATCTGCTCACTTAATTCCATCTGTTTTTCTCCTTTGGTTTGATGAGCTTCTGAGGTTACAGATCCAGTGAACCCACTTTCCATAAAGTGGTGTTTTTCAGGTATCTTGTGGTTATATTTTTACTATTCCCACTTCATTTCTTTTCATGTGCTGCAGTTTGATTGTCTGTCCTTCCTTGCATTTTGAATCATGGCATCTTTGATTTTACTGAACACAACTGAAAATCCCCCTTTTAAAAGCCTTCTCTTGTGATCCAACACTAGGATCATACCAAAAGCAGCATTTGAGTTTATTTTATTTTGCCGTTTGCATTTAGCCTGTGTTACAATGACTTGTTTCATTGGGTATAGAGTAATCTTAAATTGTTTTCTGGACATTGGACAAGCCATATGATATATAACCCCAAAGTCTGTCACAATGCTCTAGAAATACAGATTTTTATGTGCTTATCATAGCAGACAATTAATCCACAGAGACAGGAGCTAAGCTGACTGTGGCCCCTGGGTGTCTAGAGTCTGTTTCATGGAGACAATTGGAATCAGTGTGAAACTGGGGATCTTAGTGAGCTGGGGCCCCCACTCTTACTGTCCTCTTGTTTGACTTCCTCATTTCGCTCTGGCAGTTGGCACTATCCCAATAATTTTTAAATTCCCATAAGAACTCTAGATTCTCCTAGTACTAGCATCTAGCAGTGACATTGCTGACAGGCATTTTGCTAAGCTATGTGCATACATTTATTTTATTTGTTTACAGCAATGCTGACAGGCAGGTGTGGCTCCTATAACCAATGAGAAATCTGAGCATCCAGGAGAGGAAGCAGTGTGCCCAGGTGCACATTAATGGGTAGGGATGGAATGTGGGTTCCGATAGGTCTTCATGGCAGAAGTTTTCTTCACTTTCTCTCCCCCTTTAGAGTCACATGCTAACACCCAAATAGAATTAGATTGTATCATCCCAGAAACAGTGTAGTAGAGTGAGGGAAACACCATGCTGGGGAAATCTCTTAAAAGGAGCCCAACATTCTAGCTCCTGTACGAGCATCCTGCTCCTCTCACACTTCTCTCTCTGCCTCAGAAATAAAAATGAGCTTCACAATAATGAAGCTTCAAAGCTGTCCTGGACATTAAGCCAGAAGAGCTAGGAAAGTGTAATGAAAACATGTGACTGTAATCCTTCTATCCCAACTCACGAGCTTGTACTTCCTTTTCCAAGTCTTGCAGTTACGGCTTCAACAGCGAAGGACCCAGGAACAGCTGGCAAACCAAGGCTTAATACCACGTGAGTACACACAACTATTCTTCATTCACTCAGTTTGTGATATTTGGGAGACTGAAAGACTGGGGATGAGTTAGTCTAAATCAGTGTATCTCTTGGGCAGGGTCCCCAGGAATCTGCATCTTTAGGCATCTAGAATGTGGATGTTTTGTCCTCTACCCTTACCTGCATAGAGGTTGTTTCTAAGACCCCAATGTCATAGATTTACTCTCAAGGTAAACTCAACTGATGATGGGTATCCCTGGCTCTTCTACTTTTGATGTTGGTTCTTCTAGAAGTACTATATGGATACTATTTTTTTTCTTTCATCTTCTTGGTCTGGGTTCAGCTGTTTGAACTCACAATTACTTTAATATTGTCAAGCATTTCCTTTCTAGAAGATTCAGTTGCAATACTGTTCTAGCATGAATGCTATAATATTGAACTCTGCCTGAGTATGAGTCAAAAAAAGGATTATCTTGGGTTTTAGAAGATAATTTAGAATTTTCTGACAACTAAAGCTAATTCTTGATTGTCTAGGGAAGTACAGGGAACAGTGTTCCAGACACATGAAATCACAGTTCAAATTCTCTAAGTTACATTAATCCTCCAAATAAAATTTAAAAATCAGTGTTCAGAATAACACCTGAAGAAATTTGGATTTTTGCACGATACTGAAAAACTGGGCTTAGTGTCTATTCAACAGCTCTCAGATGCACCCAGACAGACTAAGGTGCTAAAGCCCCAAGAGAGGACTGCCCAGAACTGAGTGTCTTTACACTCTTTCTTTTGAATCCAAAAGTAGCCTTCATAATCACTAACATATAAATGGTGACCAGCAGGAAGCTTTGGAGCAAAGCATTTTTAGAGTTAGTTTTTCCTAAACACAGACGGGACAGATGGCCCTGGAATCTCAGCACTGCTTCAGTGAACTGAGGCAGCAAGCAATGTCTGGTGTTTTAGTCTGGTCAGGAAGAAAAATGGAAGGCAGGGATCTGAAAAATTATGGTTTCCCTTAAGGTTCATGCTTGCGTCTTCTGTGGACTTTCCTTCTCCTGGATTCTGAAAGGGCAGATTGCTCTCACACGCCCGTAACTTTTAGTCCATCCAAGTGCACAACTGATTCAAAACAAAATTCAGCCCACATATTGAATGCTGAGCTTGATTTGACAGAAGGCATCTGGACAAGAATATTTTAGGGATCTATAGAGTTAAATCTGGAAATAAGTCAAGAATAGCAGGCTAAGACAATGATAACCACTCTGATATAGTTTAAGTCCTAGCTTTCATGTTGGGGATGCAACTGAAGCATCTTGTCCTGTAGAGGAACAGAGTGGTGAGGTAATGTTTTCTTCTCCAGAATTTTCAGGCTCAAGTAGGGTAGACATCAACAAAACACTAATAAAATGTTTACAGATAATTTCTGACTATTCCATTGCATCATCAAGACAATTTCAGGGAAGGGAAGTCCTGCAAAGAATGGTGTATTTCACCTGAAACTCGGCCAAGTGATAATGATTTAGCCACCTCCTCCCAGCCAGAGTCTCTAAAGACTCAGCTCCTGCTGTGGGAAAATGTGTGGATGTCTGGCAGACCCTGTGTGGATGAACCAGTTCTGCTCAGCTCTCTTCGGGGAGCAAAAGAAAGAACCAGTCTCTTCCCCTGCTGACTGGCCCAGATTCTTAATAAGAGATTAAGCTGCCTTGCAGTACACCAAGGGGACATGCCTAAAGACAAATGATGGCTAGATGATTCAAGAGGCTTGGATTCTCCTGGATTTAGTCTTATTTAACATGTTTTATTATTAACTGTGTACAGAATCCAGAGCCATATACTAAGAGTCCCATAATAATGATCAAGGTGATTCCTGGGGGGAATTCAAAATGCTAAAAGGTACTAACAATAAGTCAGTGGGTTCTCATTCTCTACCCCAAGACCTTTTTCTATTATTTTAAATTTTTATGAGAAAGAAGAGAAGAAAGGGAAGAAAATGGGAGGATGAAAAGATACAAAGATGAGCTAATTCTACATTTTTTAAGTTTTATGGAGACATATTTCTTAGCCAGCCTGGTCTGCACCTCTTTCTCCCTGCGCTTCTGCACTTCTCCTCATCAATCCCGGAAGCTTGGAAGTCTCCTCACTAGTGTGATATTTTCTTCAGCAGAGGTTTGGAACACTCAAAGTCCTCTAATTTCTAGTTAACATTTATGAACATGAAGCTGAAAGCTAGAGAGAGTCTTCAGATGTCCTAAAGATGATGCATGGTCTTCCAGGTCCTTCTCATTTTAACTTGAGGAATCTAAGTATATATAAAATAAGGTTAATCAAAAAATCTCACTTTTCCCATGGTATGAAATAAATGTAATTCTCTCTGAAAATTTTACAACTTATTGTGAATTGTCTACACTTGAAACCAGTGGCCACATCACTGGCTTGTTCCAAATTGTCACATATACTTAATTAATGGGAAACTGCCATTCTTTGCCAAAATTTGTCTTACTTTTGTTTTTGTTTGTTTGAGGGTTGTTTTTTTTGTTTTTCAATATTGAGTTATCTCCAGAGCCTGGCCACTGCAGAAATGTCAGCCCCCTCTTCATATGATAGAGCTGAGGTCAGAACATGTGATGTCCATTGCCCATGCCTATGACTTTCCTATTTGTGATGCTCAGTCCTACACAGACACTTTTTCTCAAATGTTCTAGAGAAATCCTTCTACGTTTGTAAGAATTGAAGTTATTTTGACAGAAATATTCAAGTAGAGAGGTGGTGCAGAGCTTGTCGTGGAAGACCCACTTGTCATGCACAAAAGACCCTGGCTTTGATCCTGAGTACTGCAAAGACCGACTGGGAAAATGTGAAGGATGATCCAATAATTGCAACGAGATGTTTCATTCTGACCAACTATAAATGACAAATTCTACTACAAATCTTCTGACAGATGTCACTTTTTCTCAGTGTTGATTAAACTCTGTTTCTCACCTCTGATTCCGATGAGCTGAGGTGTACTTTCCAGCTAACTAGCCCACTATTTCAACAGGGTTCAGTTTCCTTCCTTCCTTCATGGGCATGCATTGTGCAGACTTAGAGGTTGCTGCTAAATAGCAAACAGTCCCCGCCAATAGCAAAACTTTTTTTTGTAGTGCCCCCCTCACTTTAAAAACATTCACATTGTCCTTGTTTGAATGAGTTTAGGGATTTCTCTCTTCCGTTGCTTTGAATTAAATTAAATGCACCATCTTTTGATTAGAAATGAAGACACTTGTCTTCTTATATTCTTAGGCCAATATAGAACCATAGAAAAGCTAAACGAAAAAAGTGTTCTTTGGACCTGAGTAGGAGGCTGAGCCATATCCTATGATAGCTTTCATGGTGAGCTGTGAAGTTCATGCTTTCCAGCCAAAAAATCGAAAGCTTTGTTGTTTAGACATATCTCCCAGACCTACATATGACTCTTGTAAGGCCTCAAGAGTTTGTGGTCTTTATGTCCTACATCGTTGAGCCTGCAGATGCAGGAATTATCTTCACCAGGCCCCTTCTTCCCTTGGAAATGACAAGGGAGGATGTTGTTCATTGTTTTCATACATATTTCCTTCCTGCACTTCTCAACCCTGAGCATCACTCTCCTCAGCAAACACTTTTTAGTTTTAATTTATTATTCCTTTGATAATTGCATGAAGTGTTTTGCTTATATTCACTTTTCCCTTCTCCAGTTCTTCCCAGATTCTCTATTCGATCAATTCTGTGTTGTTTACTTAAATCCATCAAGACCAACTTGTGATGCTCAAATGTTCTTAGGCTTGTAGGCTTCCAATGGGACATCATAGACTTCCCAGAGACTATGCTCTTAGAGAAAACTCTCTCCTCCTCCCATCTGCTAACCGTTGCCAATAACTGCAGACCTCAGGGTGGAATTTCATGCCCAACTTGCATCTCTGTGCCCGGATTTGGTCTGTCTTGGGCTCCAGTCTTGAATTCAGATTCTTAAATGGCTCCATCTCATTCTGACCCCTGCCAAAGCCCTCACATAAAAGATTCTCAGCCTCCTGAACCAGAGGCACTAAAATGGCTGTGTGCTGTAAGCATCTACTGGGAGTGAGGCTGTATAGGGCATACACATGGGGATCAGACAGTTTCTGCTTCAGTGGACCTGCAGTCAATAAGGAGCCAACTTAACTGTCTCTATTGATAACTTGGGGAAAGTATAGATCCTGTCTTGAGAGGGAGTACCAAGCGGTCTGAAGGAGGAACCGTTATGCTCTCTCCCTCTCTGTAATTAAACAGCACCTAATGGAAATAGACCCTGGGTATACAGGGATACAGCTGTCTTCCTGGAATGGAAAAGCAGAGAGAAGAAGAACTGGGATAGGTTTCCAAGGACCTAGGGACCAGAGAGGCTACTGTGTGCTCACAGTTTCAGACTAGAGTGGGTTTTCTGGGCAGCTTGAGTTCAATGATCTGATCTATGTAAATGAATTTCAAGATACAAGGAGCTGTCTGTGAATGGTGCTGCCTTTATTTGTTTTGCAGACTAATCCAAGCTACATCAGCCACATACTTACTGCAAAGCCTTGGTAAACCCCTGAACTCTGTGGCACTCCTGAATAGCCAGAAGAATGATGGGCCATCCCCGCACCCACTCCCCATGCAACTTCACCATAGTTTTGAGACATTCACGGGACAGTCTCTCTGCCTTTTCTCAGTGCACCGGCTGACTTGCCTTTCCCCTCACAGCACCTACCACACACTGCTGCCTGCCTGAGCAGAATGCGTGGCTCGAGGGGATTAATCTGTCCGCCTTCTCTTTACTCCCTACCTACCTACCATCTTCCTCTCAGAGCTAGGGGAAGGCACCCTGGACTTTGATGCCAAGCTGGATCAGTTGTGACTTCTCTCTTCTCTTTCATCTCCCCCTCAATTTTCTTGTTTTTTAAGAAGTAAAAAAACCAACTCCTAGAGACACACTTTGAATTTGTCTCTATATCCATGAAAGGAGAAAACCCCAAGTATTTGCATGCATTAGGTCAGACTCTGTAAGTGTACATGCTAGGTCTTAAATGCCACCATCTACATTTGGACAAATACACTTATCAAACCCCTAAAACTATAATTTGGGCACAGAATAAGCAATTTATTAACATCTTCCCAAGAGAGATAGAGACACAGAGAGAGAGAGAAAGAGAGAGAGAGATTCAAGTCGCTATAACTTATATAAAGCCTGTTTTCCAATTATTCAGGGTGAAGTATTCAAGGTCTGTTCTGCCTTTCAAAGCACGATAGAGTGAGCAAACACCATGAAGCCATTTTATAAGTGGTAATCTCACAGTGCAGAAAACCTACTGGGTTAGTTCAAAGTTACACCAACAAGGAGCTGACTCAACTAGCTGGGTCCTAAATTCTTTGGTACCCGGGATGCCCTTTGATCCCATAGCACTGGAAATCACTGTGTCTCCCTCTCCACAGAGAGCCTGTAGAGGGCTAAAAATTGGCTCATCAGTTAAGAGCACTGGCTACTTTTGCCCAGGTCCTGGTTTCAATTCCCAGCACCCACATGGTAGCATGCATGTAACTTCAGTTCTAGGGTATCTGAGAACTTTTTCTGGCCTCTGTGGGAACCAGGCACAAACCTGGTCCACAGGCGTACATGAGGGCAAAACACCCACACACATAAAATTAAAACTTAGAAAAACCTAATACTCATTATTAATCCACACATCTGTTTTCAACGGACAAATGAGCTACAAACTTACTAGCAAATGCTTTTTCAGTGGAGCTAGGATTTTTAAACCACATTGCTATGACTCCAGGTAGCAATGACAAAAGAAAGAAAAAGAAAAAAAACCAGTGTCATTCACCTGAGCATCTTTTCTATTTCTTTTTTAACTTTATTTATTTATTATTTATTTATTTGCCTTGGTGTTTGCCTGGAACTGGAACTACAGACAGTTGTTAGCTGCCATGTGGGTGCTGAGAATCGAACCCGGGTCCTCTGGAAGAGCAGATGGTGCTCTTAACCGCTGAGCCATCTCTCCAGCCCCCCTGAGCATCCTTTCTAGGAGCTGACAGTCCTGAGCATCTCAATCCAGTGCTTCTCTTTAGAACTCACTGTTGCTATGAGATTCTCCTCAGTAGGGGCACACTGGCCTTACAAGCCCCAAACTGGCTGTTGTTCTTAAACCTGGGTGTCAGTATCACCTGGAGCATTTGCTCAAAGCCAAATTCCTATGCTTCCCCCACCCCCCAGAAATTCTGTGGCCATTGTTCTGAGATGGGGTTCAAGGGCTGGAACATCTAACAAGTTCCCAGTTGGTGCTGGAAATTGCCAGTCCTGGGACCTACACAAAACAGTCTGTGGCTCCTGGTGTCTCCCTCTGTCTCTACTCAGTAGACTAGAATAGAGTACCAGGAGTTTTTCTGGGCTTGATCATGAGAGGTCCCCAAGAGGGGAGTGAGTGCTACAATATCCCTAGTGGGTTGCCACTCAACACCAAAGTCCAGCCCCATGCAAAAGCCCGCCTCAGCCTTAAATGAGATTTCTGCATCCTAGGTCTCTTTCCATCACTGGTTGCCTTGGAGGCCTGAAGTTGGAGCAAACAGAAAGAACTGCAGGAGGCCTGCTCTTATCTAGGCGAATGTTTATCCACACAGCTGACCCAAATTAGCTGGAGCTGTAGGGACAGAAATAAGAATAGCCTGCGACTGAACGCTGAGGCGAGAACATGAATTCCCCTGTGAGGAGCGATTAATCTTCCTCCAGGGGAACAAGTCAGATGTGCGGCTGACTGGATTTATAGTCGAATTCTAATTTGAAAATACATGAACTTATTTTTTTTAATTTAGAAATCCAAATTCCTTTTCCATCTTAAATGTCAGTGTCCTTTAAATATGAAATTTGCCATTTGATACTCCCTGGGTTGGCAGAAAAGTGGTCCTTTGTGTATTTAAAAAAAAATCAACCGAGGGAGACATGGTTTTTGGAGGCCTGCAGGGGAGATGGCTAGAGCCCACATTCTCTGGAGTCACAGAATAGGCAAACCTCAACCTCAGGGCCACTCTGCAGGGGAGTTTTCCACAATGTGACCTCAAACTAGTGCCCCATATCACACCCAGCCCCCATGGCACCCTGAAGAGCACATATATTTGGTGAGGACTGCATGTAGACCTCTTCATGTTCTTCCCAAGACCTCAATAAATAGACATAGCTTTCTACCCTTTGGTAGAAGATTCCAGAAGACCTTTGTGCTCCTAACATCAGAGAGTTAAACTGTTTCAGTCATTTCCCAGGAAAGGTAGTGGCACAGTAATAAAATGTGGCTTTGTAAAACAATGCAGGGAACATAGTGTCTCTTAGAAAAGTGATAGGCTCCACAAGTGAGACCTGAGAAATCTCAAGGATGCAGAATCAGAAAATTCTTCTCCTGTCCAGTTAGAACCAATGGTGTGGACCAACAAGATGGCTTCATGCCTTTAGATTTGCTGCACAAACCTGACAACCTGAGTTCAAGGCCCAGCACTCACTTAATGGTAAAAAGAGAGAGCTAACCCCGCAGAGTTGACCCCTGACTTCCACACATTCCCCTAGCCTTAATATCTCCTCATATGCATTGTAATACAAATAATAACAATTAATTTTAAAAAACAAATTGTGTCTAGAAGGTGAGCAGTATCTAAAGACTATGGTTCATTTTGGGGAACCCCTCTAGGAAAAAAAATGTTATTCTTTTAACCATTTAATCAAGATCAGTTCAGAATCAGTTTCTTTACTGGTGATGAAAGTAATTCAGACATGCTAACATGTAATACATAAGTCCATGGACACCAGACAATGGGACAGAGGTAAAATCCTACAGAGCTCACCCATTGCAAGGAGCCCAAGTAGACTCTGTGACCTGTAGCTTGGTGAGAGGGGAGTCACTCCAGACATTTCCAACATGAAGTTCCAGGGATCAGATATAAGAAAAAGCAAGCCTCCATTTCCAGGGTACCGAGATTCCTGTTGGAGAAAGTGCACAAACCACAATAGCACCACACATTCACTTCTCAGAATCACTTGGCTGGGAAAAATGAGAAAGAGGGACATCTATACATAAGTACAGCTGAGGGGCCCATTTTAAGAATGAAAATGACAATCAAATAGAAGCTGGAAAATACATTTCCAGGTCAGTGTGAAATGTGATATTCAAGCTAAATATTCATCCTTTTTCCTTTGAAAAAGAGCCTCTATAACTCCAGTCTAAGCAAGAGCAGGGAATGCCAACTATATTGGGTACAAAGCAGCCAGCTGCAACAATTTTGGCATGGCCTCTGGCCAGCATTGTTAATGCTGGAATGAGACAGGGGAATTGATAGAGCATATCTAAACAGTATCCTACATAGAAAATAGTATGACTAAGCACCACCATGGTACCTACCAGGTTCTGTTAGCTTGATTTCCACCAGGTCAGAAGGAGAATAGTATACTTTTCAGAACTGGAGTGCATGTTCATGTACACACACACACACACACACACACACACACACACACACAGAGAGAGAGAGAGAGAGAGAGAGAGAGAGAGAGAGAGAGAGAGAGAGAGAGAGAGAGAGAGACATACTTTCACTGCCCTAGCCAGAAACCTAATTCAAGATTTGGAAAACGATTTCTTTGCCTATACCATAAGAATGGACATCTGCTAGAATATTTGTAGAATCTGGATCATGTGTTTTATAAACATATCCAGACTTACAACTAATTTTAAAAAGAAACACAATGCTATTCTGTATGTTGTTCAACCTCTCTGCTTACAGTTAAACATGATTGCCTGTGGCTTCCAGCTGAGATTGTTCCCAGGAGGCCAGAAAGCCAACACAAAATGTAGACATGTTTGGAAAGATGTTCTGTACCTTCTATGCACTGAGTTTGTGAAACCATAGTGAAGAGGTGCTCCAAGGACACATGGGGAAGAGACACAGAAGAGTGAAAGTGCTGACCAGTATAGGCTGACTATTCCAAGCTACTCTATGTCACTGGACATGACTGCCTGGAGTGGCCCATGTCTGCTAACAGAGAACAGTTGGAAAACTATTCTTGGCAAAAGATGAGGGAATCAGAGGACCTAGGATCCAACTGTGTGCTCCTGGACAAGTCAATCCATTTCTGTGAATCTGATTCTCCACTTTGCTTAGTGTTGGAATATCCAAAATAGTATCTTCCTCCAGGGTGCCCCCATGCATTCCAGATTACAACCATCCACCAAGCTTTTAAAACGAAGGGCTTAGCAAAGTCAATGAGGGTGTTAGTTGCCCCACCTAGCATCTCCCTCAAACCAATGTTATTCTAGTGTCATTCCCTGCCCCCGATTCCTCAGAAACCTGGCATGGCCTTCCTCTACCACTTCTCTTGTTGCCTAGCCTGCCTCTGCTGCTCTTCTTGATTTAGGCCTGAGTTCTGCCTTTCTCTATCTCATGTGGCTTCTGGGAAGCTGGCATCCTCCAGGCCTTTCTCTTTTGTTGCTTGTAGCCTGATAGAGGCCATCACTTCCAGACTGTGCATAGCTCAGCAAGCACACGGCAACCCTGCAATACTGACCCTGCCTTCAGCCAGCCTCTGCTTACCTCTTGATCTTTCTGTTGCAGCACTGAAAAGTCCAACTGAATTCCATGACCCAAGAAAAAAATTGGATAGTGACAAGGTAATTTTGGCAAACTGCCTTTTCTGAACATGGCTGACAGGTTGTAGATATTGCATGCTAAAAACTTTGGGCTTAAGTGTGTAGGATTTCTACAACAAACTCCAAATGGCCACATCCCTGTCCGCATACTATATGGATTCTCATTGTTATGAACCAAGGACAACTGTGAAAATGCTATTTACCGTGTATGCTTTAAGAGTGATAGTTTTCAGCTTAATAAAAGGAACATCCTTAATGACTTGATGTTGGAAGACAGTCACTAAAGATATGCTAGAGGTCAAAAGGTCAAAATACCTGTAAGAAGGGATGTAAGGTTTACCTTCCCACTGATTTATCTTTCAGTATACTCATTCACAGAAAAGTCAAACTTCCATAAGTGGTTTTGGTGGGAAGATGAAGGCTGTGAGTGGGGTTTATTTGGGGCCACATAGAGAATGACATTCATTTAATTTTCTCATTTGGGAGAGAGGGTTATTGTTTGTTTCGTTTTTTCTTTAAAGGTAAAATTGACATGCTTATGGGGCACTTTAACCATAGATTTCCACTCATGATGTTATCAGTGATGTAAATACAATGTATGAGCCAATGTGAGAATGGCAGGCTGGTGTTAGTCACAGCCTTGTAGCCTGTCGGAACGGACAGGAAGGACAAGATTTTTCGATTCTTCAAAGTTGCTTGTGAGGAACTGTGATTCCAGCACTGTGGAAAAATGAACAACAAGTGTCCTCAGCCCTGAGGAGACCAAGAATAGAAAAAAACAGGCAGGAGTCAGAGGCCAGCCATCCTCAGCTGGTTTGAGCTGAGTCTGTCACCCCTCCTGACAGCTCCTCCATAGCAATGAGATGTGCAAACCATGCCTCCCAGGATGAGCAAACCATCCCTTCCAATGTCAGGAAACAGGTTTCACACTTTGCCATATCAGAGACAACTGGCAAGGGCTGTATGGAGTCCTGCTGTAGTACATAATTGTGCAAAGTTTTATCTCTGACCTTGGTAGCTTTTGTAATTTTGGGCACTGTGGCCAATCATAGCAAATGATTCCAGGCCAACTGCTGTATGAATAGCACTAGAATGTCTTTGCATCTATAGCCCTTGACTGGGGCCCAGGCTTTTTACCGTCCTTCTTTCCCTTACTAAAATTCTAGGGGGGAAATTTTGTGTTTCCTTACAAAAACGTGGGGAAAGGGGGGTATTTTCCATTTGCCATTCACAGAGTACTTTTTCCTTCAGAGAAAAACTGAGAGTTTTGTGCTCTTTTTCTACAGACTGAAGAGTCCCTGAGGCGCAAGGGCAGAAATCGGTCTGATCGTGGTGGCCTGGTTAATATGCACATTCTCCAAGGTAAGGCTAAATAAGTCAGAAGCAAGGAGATGCCTGACCAGCAGGGGACCATGTCTCTAGAGTCTCCTGTCTCTGTACTTGCTAAGTTCCTTTAAAAGCCTCTCCAAAGATAAACTGATTAATAACATAAAATAAAAATCTTTCTAAATCAAGTCTATCTAGCTCTGTATGAGGTCATTTTGAACAGCCATCCAGTTATTTTTTAGCCACATAGAAGACTTAGAAAGCCACATATTTGTTTCAGATTTGATTTCCTGTCTCACCTAACCCATTCCTGACTCGAAGGCCATGTGATTTCATAATTTCACCAAGCATCTACAGAGTCCTTCTCTGTACATGTGAGAAGGGAGTTCGTCCAGTTGTCCCATGGTCATCAAGTAGCAGTTTGATCCTGCCCTGTGGATGTGTTTATCTTCTAACCTATGGGTTGCATCAGAAAACACAGAGATCTCCATGATGATTCATAACTAGAAAGTTGCAATTATCAAGTAACAACAAAACAATTTTATGGTCAGGGGTCACCACAGCATGAGGAAGGTTAAGAACCATTGCTTTAGTGTGTAGAAAATAACAGTCTCAGAAAAATCAACAATGATCTGTTCAGTCCTACCCTGGGATGCTCTAACCATGTTGGGAAAGGGGAAACAAAGCAAACACCTAGTTGCCCCCTTAGTCTGACACCTGAGCAGAGGAGAGACCTTTCCTGCAAAGGGAATGCTCGGACCACTGGTGTCAGCCTCAGAGAGACTCTGCTTCCACTTGAACATGCTCTGTGAGCTATTTGATCAGGGAGAAAGTGCCCCACTGAGGATTGTAAGGGACTGTCGGACTTTGTCCGTGCAGAGATAAACAAAATGTCGATGTCTACCCTAAGCGAACCCTCCCAGGGTAACAGCAAAGGCAGACATGAGAATTAGCATTCACCACCCAGTACAAGAGAGAAAATGCATAGTGTTGTGAATGCATTGAGAGTATGTATGGTGTTGTGATCAGAGGAAGGAGGCCTCAGAAGGGAGATATCTGACTCACAATGGGCTGAGGAAGGGGAGGGGAGAGGAGGGGAGAGAAGGGGAGGAGATATGAAGTATGGACCAAATTCAGGAAGGAGGGGCAGCATGCACCCAGCACTAGTGTGTGCTCTCTAGAATGCAGATTTCCTTCTAAGCCAAGATGCAAGCTGTACAGGGTAGGAAAGGCCCTGAAACAAGGAGGAATTTGTGAGTATTTCCTCCTTGATCAGCATCATCTCTAACTCTTCTGGCTTACCAGCCTTCCAGTCTTTCTCCAAATGTGAAGTAAGTGAGATGCTGTAAGACAGAGAGTAGACAGCACAGAATCTGAAGGGAAGGCTCTAAAGAGTCCTAAGGGCTCTTGGTCACAAGCGACAAATTTCTTACCTCCTTTACAGTGACAGCCATGAAGACCCTGGGAACTGAAGCTATGTCAGCACAAAAATCACAGCTATACAAATAGACCAAGAAATGTCATTCGATGGAGATACAGACTTTCAGAGGTTGAGTTAGCAAATGAAAATAAATATTACATGTGGCAAGAATGCACAAGATGCAGGCATTTATACTCTGCTGGTGACATGAGCCGGGTCAGTGTTTCCATGGAGTTTGGCAGAGTGTGTCAAACTCCTTGACTGTGTGCCCAATCTTGAATTTGCGGAGGTTGATGTGCACTGGTATTTAGTTAACCAAAGGGAAGACATTGAAACTGCAAAATGTCCAGCAATGGGTTTCCTCCAGTAGGTTGGGGATCCAAATAAGCTGGGGATCCTCTGTTGAATTTAATACCACATAGCCACAAGGACCAACAAGAATAATTACTAATAAAAAAAAAAAGTTTAGAGGGTGTTTAGTAAAAAAAAGTAGAAGGCAAAACAGTATCTATAGACAAATTCTGAGAAGACAAACAAAACATGTAAATATGTACATCCATAGTCCAGTTCTGGGAAGAAAATGTATTGATCTAATAACAAAAACAGACAACTCAGAAAGACTGGTGCAGCATGGGGAGTTTGCTGCACATTTCATTTTCTCAGGCGTAGCCTTGGCATTTGGGATACCATGTGCTCAGAGGTGCTATGGTCAAGAAGGCCTTAGAGGGTGGGGTGTGACTCAACAGTGTAGCATTTGTCATTAATATCACGCACAACCACAACAGTCCTTGATTCTGTGACATGTCTCCTTCAAGGAGCCTCCTAGTCTCCTCAACAGAAATTAAGAATTAATTTTCTGGAGTACCCAAGACCCACTAAGATGCAAATGACTCCTCTCTCCTGAATTTCTCCTTCAGGTGGGGACAGGAAATAGGAAATTACAAAAGTGAGCACATTTTGCCCTGAATACAGAAGGGACTGGGAGCTGACTGTAGGATTTGGAATGGAGAGCTATCTGTCTAGAAAATAAGTAAATTCATTTATGGCAGGGTTAGAGGCTGAGAGGCTGTGTGAGGAGAAACTGAGAGGCTGTGTGAGGAGAGGCTGAGAGGCTGTGTGAGGAGAGTCTGACAGGCTGTGAGGAGAGGCTGAGAGGCTGTGTGAGGAGAGGCTGACAGGCTGTGAGGAGAGGCTGAGAGGTTGTGTGAGGAGAGGCTGAGAGGCTGTGTGAGGAGAGGCTGAGAGGCTGTGTGAGGAGAGTCTGACAGGCTGTGAGGAGAGGCTGAGAGGCTGTGTGAGGAGAGGCTGAGAGGCTGTGTGAGGAGAGTCTGACAGGCTGTGAGGAGAGGCTGAGAGGCTGTGTGAGGAGAGGCTGACAGGCTGTGGGAGGAGAGGCTGAGGGCCTGAGTCAGGAGAGGCTGACAGGCTGTGAGGAGAGGCTGAGAGGCTATGGCAGGGTGAGTTGGGAAATGTTGAAGTGGAGTCTAGCCAAGAGCTGGATAACCACATTCTTTCTTTCCTCTTCTTCTTCTTTCTTTTTAAGATTTTAATTACATGTGTCAGCAAGGGGAGGGGAAATAATGCTGCACAGGAATGCTGGCAGAAACCAGAAGAGGGTGTCAGGTCCCCTGGGGCTGGGGTTCTAAGCAGTTATGAGCCACCTGACATAGGTGCTGGGAATTGCATTGGAGTCCTTTCAGGAGCAGCCAGTGTTCTTAACTATTGAATCATCTCTCTAGCTCCCAACACTCCCAAAGCTTCTTCACAGGCATGACTGGCTGAGAGGAGGAGACCAATTCGGGGATTTCTCTGCTATGTAAGAGATGCTCAGTCAAAGTCAAGACCCCAGGCTGGATTTGAGGGTTGAGAGAGCTATCTCCAGACACCTCATCTTTTAAATGTGGCATGTTAAGACAGATCCTGAAAACCCCTTACCTTACATTTCTCCACCAGAGCAACAGCTTGACTGGATTTTAATTCTGTTTTTTCTTTTGCCTTTTACAACATATCTAAACATTATTTGACTCTCAGTATCACAACCCTGACAAATCTAAAACCCCTGGAAGATTACAACTCTCCCCTACTATCACCAGGAAATGATATTTACTGCAGGTCCAGCCTGTGCCAGTCATTCTCAGACCAGTGAGCTAGGGCCAAGCCAGACACATGGACCCCATGAACTGCTTGCTTACAAAATTGCCAAATTTGCATTTTTTTAAAAAAAACAAATCCTCACAAGGCGAGTTTCTCTAGTTTTCCTGGGCCTCTTCATTTGCCTTTATTTGGAAGTGTCTGTTCTCTGGTGCTAATCCCTGTGAAGTGATGATGCTTGCATTGAAAAATTGTCAGGATGGTAGAGCATGGTGTGACACAGCCAAAACCAAACCAAACAAAATGACATCAAATCCTAAAATGGATCCTGTCTCTTTCAACATTGTAGCCTCCACAGCAGAAAGATCCATTCCAACCGCTCAGATGAAGCTGAAAAGAGCCCGCCTCGCAGACGACCTTAATGAAAAGATTGCTCTCCGTCCAGGGCCTTTGGAACTGGTGGAGAAGAACATTCTGCCTATGGATTCTTCAGTCAAAGAGGCTATAAAAGGTAGCTGGGGTTGGTGGAGTCATGCCTGTGCCAAAAGTGTGTACCCCAGGGCAGCCACTCTGGCAATCTAGGAACCCTGTTCTGAGCATCTCACTGGATGAGCCATGCCATGTTGCTCCCTAAGCATATACCCCATACCTAGAGGTTCACTCTCTTCAGAGGCAGAGGTAGGAGGAATGAAACCAGAGCAGTCAGTAATAAAATCTCAGAGCTATAATTCCAGCACTTGAGAGGTTGAGACAGGAAGAGTTCTATGATTTCAAGGCCAGCCTGGGCTCCTTAGTCAGTCCTAGGCCAATCTCTGCTTCAAGTGACAACTGAAAAACCAAGTTAATCAACAGGTGGAGCACTAACTAGTAAAATGGGAATAACAATTGGATGCTGTGTGTTAGGGTTGAGATGAAGATGATGATGTCCAAGCTTTCGTGAGCGAAACTCACGACACATGTGAAACTGACAATTCTTATGTGATGCTCAAGGCCAAACACTCAAGGAGATGTACACTCACCATTTCCCTCAGAAACCACCTTAGCTTATTTCATAGCCCTTTTAGACCAACTGACCTCAGGTGGATCCAAACAACCTGCAGGTACAGAGTTCATCTAAGCTATGCTTTGAGCTGGGCCCTGAGTAAATAGAGAGGAGTGAAATAGGAAGATGAACATCCCTATAGGCAAATTGACTATCTTCCTGAAGGGTATTGTTTACCAGTAGATATTTAAATGTTTCGATAGGTTGTAAAAACCACATGTAAGGACATATTATTGTAAACTACTATGTTTATTATGAGGTACCCTTGAATTGATTCACGTCTTGGTCTCACCCATCCATCCAGAGACCATGTGGATGCTGCCTTTGGAATGTGTAACTATGAAAATAGGAGTTCAGGAGAGTTATTGACTCCTCCTCTGTTGTAAATGGTTCTGGCCCAGACTTAGGGCCTGGCCTCAAGATTTAGACCCACAGTCACACAGAAACACACAAACGCTTCTATTATTTTTATGCTGATTGACCTAGGGCCCAGGCATATAATTTGCTAGCTCTTTTATTTGAACTTAACCCATCTTGTTTATCCGCACAGCTCGATACCTTTTCTCAAAGCAGCATTTCAGCTTCTTTCCTCTGTGTCTGCTGCAGCTCTCTGGCATCTGTCTGACATCTGTGTGGTCTCTGTCTCTGTTCTGAGATGTTCCTGAGTTTTCTTATCCTGGTAGCCCCACCCACACTTCCTGTTTGCCTTTGACCAATCAGGTTTTTATTAAACCCATAGGCGGGACAAATATTTACATTACCAACATAATCCCACTACATTCCTTCAGTGCCCATTTAGACATCTCATAGGCTCTCTGTTCTTTTCACACTCAGCTTCCAAAATGAAAGTCTTGTGCCTTTGAAATTGGCCTACAGTTTTCAGGAGTGCATGCTCTCATTATGGCTCTGATAGATGCTTCATCAGACAGGGAAATGTCTGGGGAAGAAAAGCCATGGAGCTTTCTCTCATCAGTTCTTAGAATGCTCTAGTCCATGTCTAGAAAACTGTTACTCACTTCTCTATTATAGGCAAAGGATGTCTAATTGACATCTTTCACATATACTGACCTTACACCTTCCCTTGTAGTTATTCTTTGCCAACTGGAAGTCTTTTATCTTTCTTCGTCCTGCTTGTGTTTCTCCATGTATGTACTACTGATACAAGAAAAAAAAAATATTAGTAACAGTGTGGTAGACCAGTCCATTGCCTTGTGTTTCCTGATTTTACATTACATACACTACTTTTAAATTTCTTTGTCATCTGTTCATCTTTGTCTTTTCTTCATAGTTTCTAAATTGTTTTTACTGAAAATATTTCCCAGTTTGCCTAGCAGTGGTGGCACATGCCTTTAGTCCCAGCACTTGAGGGGCAAAGAGGGTTGGAACTTTGTGAGTTCAAGGCCAGCCTGTTGTACAAAGTAAGTTCCAGGATAGCCAGGACTGTTAAACAGAGAAACTCTGTCTTGAACTCCCCAAAAAAGAAAAAAAAATATTTCTCAACTCAAGAATACAGACTTTTTCACCTATATCACCATATACATCCTTATTTTCACTTCTGAAAATCTGAGTGCTTCTGAAAATATTTCAGGGTTTCGATTAAGAGGTACATGTAATTTGCTTTGTCCAAAATTTTGTGATGTATTTTACAATTCAATTTGACATTTATCTTCAAAAGCTTCTTTATGTCTGCTTATTCTGTCTCCTGTTTCCTGGCTACTACAGAAGTCTATTAAAGATAAAACTTGGGAATAGTTTTCATATGTTAACTTATTCCTATAGAAATTTGTTTGAGAATGCAACACATTTATAGATTCATTTGCACTGGATTGGATTCCTATATTTAAAGCATATGAGTTTTTCTAAGTCAGTAAAACTAAGTCAGTTACCCAGTTCACCCTGTTTAAGTGGAAATATCTATGTCTACAAAAAAAACTTGTTTCCTGCTCCACTTGTTATACTGCTGGTAATTGAAAACCCATATATTATGTGATCAGTGTCATCTTAGAACTATACCTGTGCACTAGCATTTCAATAGTTTTGTACTTCACTTAAGAATTCCAATATTTAAAAAAAATAAGAATTCCAATATGTATTTACATTTATAGATTATATCAATTTGATATAAATTATATAGATATATAGTATAGCACACCAAATAAAATAATATTTTAATATATATATCTAGCAGGGTGGCTCTTTTTCTGAAGAGGCCATAGGAAGTTCTACCCTATGTACATGGCATATAAAGTATATATAATTCATATATTTGCCATAAATAGTGACATGTGAGGTGATTAAATAATCATGTGTCTATTGCTTAGTAGAATCCTATTATTACTGATAGGCTGACAGTGCTTTATAGCAGTCAGGAGATAGTGAGCTTGTGGCCAGACTGGGCTATAGAGTAAGACCTTGTCTGATAAAGGTGATGTGATAACATGTCAAGCTGTCTATGCTATGTTTATCTGCATTTTTACAGCTTGATGAGCATATTTTTTATTCCATTTCTCCCTTAGCTGAACCTCTATAGTAACCTGCCTTTTTATATGACAGGTGCTTTTGGTATAGGCAGTGTAGGGACATGATCTTCCCTGTGAGTAATTTGAAGAGGATACTGAATAAAAAGCTTTCAAAGGGTGTGAAAGACGATGATGTGAAAAGATCATTTCTGCCTGTGACAGTTATGTGGCATTGCTTCCTTTCCAAATCACCCTGACATTCCTGGAAGCAACCTTTCATGATCTATTTTTTAAAATTGCTAATATTTTATTTATACATTTGAATCAATTTTGTTATCAGTTGTCATGTTGTGGCATTTATTTAGTGTTCTAATCATCCAGGTAGAGATTTCCATCAAAGTTCCATGGAAGGATCTTTAATCTTGTTGACCCCCCCCCCGACACACTCACACATCCCCCACCATGTTTCATGCAAAATGGCTCTTTTCTTAAAGGGCCAGACAGTAAACTATAAGCTCAGTCTGCCACAACTGTTCCACTCACCCTTGTAGTAGGGATATAACCACGGCAACAAGTACACAAATGCTTATGGCTGTGCTCCAATAAAACTTTCTTTAGAAGCTTAGAAGTGTGAGTCTAGCCAGTGAAATCTGGAACTGAACACCTTGCTTGTGCCTTGCCTATTGTGAGACTACTACATAGACTGAGAAAGGTCCCTTGAACTCCATCCATTTCCCAGCAGTAACTCCACACTGTAGAAAGGGGAGCATAACATTTGATAAACAACTATTCAGTTATAGCATTCATAAGTAGTATTGCTCTTCACTGTATTTGTTCTATACTGGTCTGATTTAAATGTCAAAGCCATACAGATGCTCCTGGAGTTATGATGAGGTCGTGTGCAAATAGACACATCCCAAACTGAAAATATATTTACGACCCCTGAGAATCCTAGCCTAGGGCATACCACCCTTGAAACACTGAGAGCAGTGGTTTACTTTGTGTTGTGACCAAGTGTCTGACCACAGTTGCCTCCAACATAAAGAAAGAATTGAAGCTGATCCAAGGAAAAGATCAAAATTCAAAGTTCTCAATAAAGTTCCCCTGAGAGACTACAAGCTTTTGCATTATTCAAAGTTACCTCATCGTAAGTCAAGGGTGACTTACCTATATATGTTTCACAAAATAAGTAATAATTACCTTTGGAATTTTTCTGAGTGATAAAAATTGTTAAACTTGGTCTTATGGTTGGCTTTATGGGCATTCTTCCTTCACATCTCCCAAGTCCAGTCCCTGTCTTGGGAGTTAGTTGCTCTTTCATTACTTTCTATGGTGATGCTCATAGTTACATAAGTATTCAAATTTTTATCTTTATATCAACTCTCTGGTTTAAACCATGCTTGGAAATCCTCCTCCTCCTGTATGGCAAAGGTCATGAGTCTCTGGCAGTCTGTGGTGTTTACTTGCTATGGTTTTAAGAGTTTCTAAACCCAGACTCCATTTTTCAACTTAAATACAATATTTGGGGTATTATCTCTTCCTCTCTCCTTTACATTTACTAGAAAACTATTTGGCTCTCCTTTTTAAAAGGAGAAGTTTATGATTCTATTCTTAATGTCTGTTGGTTTCATATCTTTACTGGAATTCAATTTGCCTCTAATCCAGCTTCCTGAGAAATTGCTTGAAGCGAGCTGAAGGCTTAGTTTGCTGTTTGTTTTAGAATTGTTGTTTGGTTCTTTCTTTTTCTTAGTGTTTATTATTTGTTTGTTTTGTTTGCTTGTTGGTTTCATACTGACAGTCAAATCCTTGAAAATTCTAAGGAAGGTGCCCTGCCACTGAGCTGCACCGGTGACCGGAAACCAGAGCTTTGGAATGCATTAGGCTGGCTTTGAATTGTAGTTCTGTGGCTCTGGGCCACACATTATAGATAGTGTCATTTCATCTCACTATGACTCAACTGCCTCATCTGTAAATTTCCCCTTACAGTAACTACTATGTTTCAGGGCTGTTTTTTGTAAGTAGTCTCAAATAAGTGCTGTAAAGAATGAAGTTCGGGCTAGCGAGACTGTCCCATTGCTAAAAAAAATGCATGCTAAACAAACAAGAAAACCCAGTCTGATCTTCATCACCTGAGTACAAACAAAGCCGGGTACAGAGGCACACACCTGTAATCTTTATTGATGGAGAAGAGGAGATAAAAAGGACCCTTGAGGCTCATTGTCTAGTCAGTCTGGCCAGATTAGCAAGCTCCAAGTTCAGCAGTAGACTCTGCCTCAAAATACAAAGTGAAGGGTGATAACTGAGGAAGAATCTGGTACTGACCCCTCATCTGACCTCCTCACACACTCCATACATATACACTGCACATACACACACACTCCGGGTGGGAGGAGCTACCTAAATGCTGAAGTCTCACTTCCCAATCTCAGGAGCCCACCAATAACCTTCACAGAGCCTCAGCTCAAGCCTAAAAAAAGGGAGGCTAGGGTTAGGAAGGCAGAGGGGTAAGTGCTGGCTAGATGCTGGCAGCAGCTTCCAGTGGGTCTTCCAAGCAGAGAGGCTTGAACTTTATCATTCTTCTCACCCAAGAAAACTGATAAAACCATTTTTCCAACACCCTAGCTAGAGAAACCCTAACTTTCGAGGGATTAAAAAAAAAAAAAAAAAAAAGGTAACAGTGGGCCCAGCAAGATTCTTGTTTGTCAAAACCGAGTGTGTGTGTGTGTGTGTGTGTGTGTGTACGGTGTCAGGCTGTGCATGCAGACTGGACTGTATCTGTGGTGTAGAGGGGACTTGTGAAAGATGGATGATCTCCATTGGGAGGCCATACTTGTTTGAGGAAAACTAACAAGCTGGAAATGTACAAAATGAAAGTCTGATCTGACCAATACCATATGACTCAATTATAGATTGCCCTGCAACACACAGGCTTCTCTTGGGCAAGGTAAATGATGTCAACATTTATCAAGACAGGAATATGAGTAGGTGAATACAGTGGGAGAAAATGACAAATTCTCATGCTAACTGCTAAATGTGAGGGGCCACCAAAGTCACAAAGACTGATATTCATTGCCAGCGGGTCCTGTGGCTCCTGGTTCAGAAGGAAGCACACACTTGCAAATCTTCAATACGTATGATGATTTCAAATGATAGATTAGATAAGATTGCCTTTGTATGTGTGCATTTCTTCATCTAATATCTATTGATTCTCTTCTAATGTGTCAGATCTCACTCTATACTATAGGTTCAGTGATCAGGGCCTACAAGGAAATTAAGTATTGTAGTAAAAACTGCTAAATGTAGTAGCAGTTCAGGGTATGAGGAATGCATAAGAAGAGCAAAGGGACACATTCAAGATGGTCATATGGTAGGAACTCTGTAGAATAAACAAGGAATAGCTGGAGAAAGAAAGAGGCTGAACATACATTTATTGTAGTCCAAGAAAATCCGAGAGTAGGTGCTAGCCTTGGAGAATAGAGCACTCACACACACCCCACCCCCAACCCCTGTGTCCTCTTCTGTACTTATGAGTCGCTCAAGCAAATGAACATACACTAAGAAACATCACAAGGCTGTTTGGAGTCAGGCTGCAGAAATCGCAGTTGGAGCCCTCTCAGCAGTAAAGATGAGCCAGCTGTCTCTTGTGCCTATTACTCCTGGGGATCACATCCCTTCTTGGTGAGGTGAAGATGAGCTCCTGTGGTGCTTTTAATCAGCCTCATGACCTCTGTGTATTTCCCCTTCTCCATCCACGTGCCGGTCCATTTGTGTTTATACTATGTGGTTCTCTTAACAGCTGTGTTTCTATGCTCCTGCCAGACTGGAGAGGCTGACTGCATCATTGTCTCCCTTAATTAAAATCTAAGAGAGAATGGTCTAGAATCTTTAACACAAATAAGAGCCTTTTGACAGTGAGCTTTCCCACTTGGTATTTTTCTCATTGTTCCCAGGTCACCCTCTTGTAGCTGAACTGCCCACCGCACCAAGTCTTTTTTTTTTTTAATCACAGCTTGTCTGTCATATAGGATGCCATCTGTTGGTCTCACTTCCATCCTGTGAGTTTCTTCTCTGAATCTATAGTTTTAGAGACTCTAGCTGGTCTCATTCACATCACTCTAGAATGGCATACTGTGCAGGAAGACAAGATTCAGGCTTGTGTGGCCAACACTCAGAATGCACCCAGCTGCCTATCATCTTTTTGTGAAAAACCTCATCAGGTCAGGACAAGGCATGTAACTAAGCAATGTCCATGGGGATGATGGCTTTTCTACAGAACACAGGATGTCTTGTTAGGTTTAGGAGTGGTCATTGTTACTCAGATGCTCCTCAGTACTGAGAGCCCTGTGTTCTTCTCCTGGTGACTCAAATGACATTAGTGCTGCTGAAGCCCTATTGGCATTGCTGAGAAGTGGGCAGATGGGGTTTGGGATATCTGTTGTTTTCCCAATTTAAAAAAAAAAAAAAAGAGACAGCAGGAGTATGTATGTCATGTTCACACTAGATAACATTCTTTATCCCTTGGATTTGACTTCTAGATCTGGCATGCAATAAATACACATAGAAGTTAGCAGTGTCTTCTGATTTATGAGAATCAGGTCAAGAGTCACCAATAGAAATTTCTGAGATATCATGGATCTAAGGAAAGATATTCATTTATCTTAGTACTAGTTCACATCCATTTTATAAAAAGATGCCTGATAATTTTTGAGAGCAGTGAGTTCTCATTTTGATTAGAGGATCCACCAGTCTATAGACCACCGGGTATCATTGGGTATCATCAAGTCTCCTTGGGTTCTTAATATCTACATCAATGGGAATGATTTGTGACACTTTCCCCTGGGAAACAGATTTTGCTTTATTTTTGTTTAGGGTGGAAACAGTCATCCTGCCATTCACGGGACTAACCTTCAGGTATAAAGTCAGGAGGTGTACTTCCATATTTTGCCCCTCCCTTCCCTCACAGCCTTTGGTGCAAGTTCTAGGGGAAAAGTAACCAGGGCTCCAGTTATCTCATTTAATCATGGAATTTTAAATGTTTGTACAGAGGAAAGTACAGCTGACTCATTCATCTAATCATTTCCAGGGAATGGAAGAGAGAGGCCGTCGCCAGCCTAAGGTCCCCAAGGGGCCTGTGCCCAGGGCCAGTGCAGTGGGCATACCCAGAGGATGATGTCAGGGCTTCCCAGAGCAGGTCCTTGTCATCACACTGCCTGACATGTCTACAGGGACAATAGCCAGCTCTCTGCTCTCCAACAGCTCCCAGCCAGCCTCTTGTCCTGGGAGATTGGAGTAGAGGCAATGCAATCCAAGTGACTGTTCTACAGGAATACAGATAAGGTGACCAGAAGGTGACCTATGTCCCTTTCTGCAGCAGTGTGGCTTGAACTGGGGAAGAGAGAAGAACGGGTGATGGGTGGGTTGTCCAAGACAGTTTCTCTTTCTACTCTAGGGAAGCTGACTCCTTATTTTTCCAGAATGGACAAGTCTCTCAAGACAAATGAGCTTTTTTTTTTTTTTTCCATGGAGATGCACTGACCTTTGCAAGGCTGGCCACAGAATAAACTGCCTCCTGGGTGGTCTTTTTGTTTTTGATAATGGTAAACTTGAGAATGGCAGGCAATAACAAAAACAATATCAACCACCACAACAGCTAGACAGGACTGAACAGTTCATATCAGGCCACGGACTCAGTGCTCAGCAGATATTATTTTTTTTTTGAAATCGAGAGATAGCTGCATTCATTATTCCCATTTTATAGATGGGGAAACCTAGTTCCAGTAAGTCCCCTGAATTCACACTCCCACTGATGTTGCAGAACCAAGAAAAATAAAATAGAACCTTAGATCTCATGAGTGCCTTATGCATCTTGTAAAAATGGAGCATCAACATCAGCAGCCTTAGGGGCATCCTCCACTCCTTCAGCTCTTACTCTAAGCCTGAACCAAGCAACTGTGTGGTTGTGTGGAGGTTCCCTGTTCTGTTCCTCCTCTTCTGCCCCAACAGTGGCAAACCCAAACCACTTGCATCCCTGAAGGCATAACTGGCAGAGCCCATGTGATGGCACATCCTGTATTGGTCCTCAAATGTACCTGTTGACAGACTCTGACATGGCAACATCATGCTTTCTAAGTACCAAACAGTCATATTTGGGACCTTGGCATTCACCCTGCTTCTTTGTGTGGGTGTGAACAACTTCCTTGTGTTTGGTTGTGTGGACTCATGGCTTCCACATTGCATTACCTTAAGCAAAGAGCCTTTAAATGATTCGCAGGTGATTTGATGAAGTTATGACTTTGTAGAATTTGGCTCCTAGAATAAATTCTCTCCACTGACTAGGAGACTTTCTTCCCTGCTCCCAATCTGCTTATCAACCCCTTAAATATCTCTTTCTGTCTCCATCTTCACCCAAGATGCTACCCTGTCTTGTCCTGTCTGTGGCTGCCAGTTATTTCAGGTTTCACCCAAGCCCTCCTCCTCCTCCAGGAGAGTTCTTAGACATATTTGTAATGTTGCTATCTCCTCTGTCTAACTGCGGTGGACACTCTCCAGGCCACATCTCCTTGACAGATTCTCTGATTATCTCAGGCAGATACACAGACAGCTTCTTTCTCCGGACTTTCAGCCTCTTTACCATATCTTATCTGATCACCTCTACTCCTCTTGAAGTGTGAAGGGTGGAAGTGAATGAAATAATTAAAGACCTGCTCCATTCAGCTTTGGGGGGGTAGAACTATTTACAGAAAGTTGATCCCCCATAGCCACAGGGGCTTAATTCCAGGACCCCCCACAGATGCAAAATCAGGATTCTCCAGTCCCTCCTGTAAAATGAAATACTATTTGCACATAATCCATGCATATTTCTATGTCAATCATCTATATATTAACTCTCATGTTTAATGTCATGCAAACACTATGTAAAAAGTTACTATATTTGCTTCCAGGAGAGTAATAGAACAAAGCCTGTATACATGCAAAGTAGATGCAGTTTTGTTGGTCCCAGTCAGTGCCAAAAATGTGGAACCTACAGATAGCAAGCTGATACTATGTGACCCCTTATTTCAAATTCTCTCCTAGACTTTTTTTTTTTAAAAAATCATTGTAGTATCTTGACTTGAGGTCACCACTTGCCAGTGATCAGAGTAGATGCATATCAGTTCACTGGGCAACTTCAGTGTATAATGTGTACAGAGACAGATCCTTCATTGGTTCATTGCACTTCCTGTACTCGAGTAACAGATGCCTCCACCCACTGGCTTTATGACTAGCAGGGAGGATGATTGGTTTAGCCACTCTCTTCTGTAAAGTGACTCTGTGAGTCCCATGGCTGGGAGTTCACTCTCAGTTCAGCCACTAAATAGTCACATAGAATAGAACTTTCAGTGTCCTCAGCAGCCAAACAAGGGTCAAGACACTGAGATCGAGCTTGGGCTCCCCATGCTTGTTTGAGGACTCAGCAATCTGTTTTATTTTATTTGTCACTATTACACAAATCTACCCCCTCCTCTCTCATGCTCTTTCCTTTAGATAGAATCCGGTTAGTAAGAGGAAAACATTATCCCTCCTTCTCCCTCCTTCTTCCAACATTTCTGCATGTATATTAGAAAGAAGGACAATTCCACACTTCAGTTTATTTTTTTCCTAATTTTTGCACATTTGGGATGCCATATTTTGGTTGACCTGGAGGGGAGCATTTGTATGTAACATGAGACAGAGAAGGCCCAATCCCCTCACCCACCTCCTGTCTACCTGATCCTCAGTTGCATGGGATAAACCTTTTAACAGGGATAAAACCTTTTGTTATAGGCATAAATTAGGATGAAAATTCCAATAAAAGCATAGTTCATAAACATGTTTTTAAATAAGTTGAGTAGACAATATATCTATATCTTCACAGAAGCAACTAGAAGGCTGCTCTTTAAGAGATCTCGTGTGTTGATTCCCCTGAGAAAGGAAAATGTGCAGAGTCCCCTTGATTCAGGGAAAAGTCACACAGAGGCTGTCTGCAGGTGTCTGCAGGGCTTGGAATATTCTCAGAGCTCGAAGGACAGACTGCAGGATTCCTCCTGAGGGATGCAGGGGAACTGGGGAAAGAGGACCAAAGGGAGAGAAGAGAGACTCTGGTCTCAACGAAGAAGTTGGCATCCATCCAGTGAGTCCTTCTAACTGAAGGAAAAGCAGGTTTCTGATATTAACATTAACATTTACTTATTTGGGCTTTTGGGTAAATAAATGATTTCTGCAACTCTGTACTTTTCTAATTTTTTGTATTTCTCATTTTATTTTTAGTTATAAGATGAACTTTTAATAACAGCATTTTTGTCTTCCCGTTTATTCTTCCAAATCCTCCCATACCCACTCTCCACCCTCCTACAAATTCATGACCATTTTTCACTAATTGTAGTCATATATATATGTGTGTATATATGTGTGTGTATATATATATATAATCTTTCAGTCTGTATGTCCATTTCCAGGGTTGACCATTTGACACTGAACATTTTTTTTTGTGCTAACAATCTATAAGAATGTATTGAGGTTAGAGTCCAGTGGTAAATGCTTCCCTAATATACACAAGGTCTTAGGTTTAAACTCCAGTTAGGTAGATACACACACACACCACACAAGTACACAGATGAATTTTAAATGTCTCCACTAATACAATGGAACACCATACAATTGTTTATTAAGTGAGGATAGTTTTTCTTCTCATGTGGAAAGATCTTTTTTTAAAAAAAAAAAAAGAGAGAGAGAAAGAAAGAAAACTATAGAGTAGAAAGTGTGTGTGTGTGTGTGTGTGTGTGTGTGTGTGTGTGTGTGTAAGGTATCATTTTCAGTGTTGGAAACTGAACTTATGTGACGTATGTGCAGTTACATTATGTCACTATCACTGAGCTACACCCCAGGCCTTGCAGAGTGTATTTACCCAGTCCAATTTATTTAAAATATCTTATTTTGTATATATCTTTCTTGTATCCAGTCTACAAGAGACTACTGACTTTTATTGTGAGGTAGAATATGTATAGTAGTACTACATGAATATTTATCATGAGCCTTCCACTTTGATAATCAGAACAGCAAGAATAACTTCTACACATGACCCATGGAGCAGATGTCCTGGCATCTAAGCCCCTCTGTTGGTGGGCTTCCTATTGGGCTAGTTACTGAAGTTTCCACTTGCTGTGTCCTTGCCTGGCCTCTTTCCTGATTTGACACTTGGATGTCCAGAGAGTCTGTGACACATGCCAATGGTGGTTGTGATGACAAGCCCCAAACCACATTTGTTCCATTCCTCCAGTTCTGGAGGCCTTTGCAATCACCACAGTGAGAGCTGCACTCTCTTATCTATACCAAACGAGAGTCAAAAGTTCTTGTGAGTGTGATTGCAGAACGGGGCTGGAAAAGCTCCTGATAATGCTGAAACTCCTTTGAAAGGGCCAAGAATGGGGTCAGGAGAGCTTTGTAGCTTTGCACTTCTGTACTATTTAGCTGGACAACAAACTGGAGAAGAATGAATGATGTCAAATGGGAGAAATGGGCCAGGATATTGTTATAGACCTATCTGGGCCGATGGCCTCCGTCTCAACACAACTTCTCTGTTGCCCTAAAAAGATGACTCGGAGTGGAGGAAGAGTCTGGAGGTGGGTCCGGGTATTGTTGCAAAGACACAAGATATTAGACGTAAAAATAAAACTTAGGTTCTGAGAAAAGAAGAGTCTGACTGAAGTCTCTGAAGTAGATTTTTGTCTTTTCTAATTGGTGGTGGCTCCTTGAATGTGAACTTGAGTGATAATAGCTAGATCTGACGTCTAGGAATTTGGTCTTAGTAGCTAGCTTCACTTTTCCTTATTAGCAAAGTTTGCTAAACACTTTGTGCCATGTGCCCTGCTTTATCTTTGAAGACAAAGCAGCTGGCAAGCTGTCATTTTGATTCTCTGGTGACGGAAAGCCCGAAGGAGAGAAACAGTCCTTGTGCATATCTTCCAGAAGCCTCACAGCTCACCTGTTCCTTCTGCTTTTGTTGATTTATTTTCAAAAGGACATAGGCTCCATCGAAAGTGTCAAAAAATGACTCAGCCGGAAATAAAGTTTGATGCAGGGCAATAAACTTTAATATGTCACCCATTTTTCCCCAACAATGTATTTTTTTTTTTACACACACATTCTCATGTAGAAAATCTAATTGTTTAAAATATGTGTTCACTCTTTTTTGTTTGTGTTGTTTTGTTTTTGGAGCCAGAGTTTCTCTGTATAGCCCTGACTATCCCGGAACTAGCTCTATAGACCAGGCTGGCCTTGAACTCACTAAGCTCTCCCAGCCTCTGCCTGCTGAGTACTGAGATCAAAGGTGCGAGCCACATCTCAGCAACACATGCTCACTCTTCCCTGAATTTGCACTGCACTGGAGAGTGAGGCCAGTGCTTCAGCATAGGAACAGGGCTTAGCAGTGTTTTCTGAATAGTTCTCTGATGCTCCAAGCCACTGTTCCCATCTCGGTTTTTCTCACTCAGGTACGGAGGTGAGCTTCTCCAAATCAGCAGATGCATTTGCCTTTGAAGAGGACAGCAGCAGTGATGGACTTTCCCCAGATCAGACACGGAGTGAAGATCTCCAGGGCTCTGTGGGATCGCCTTCAGATATCAAAGCCACTGAGGTACCTTTGGCTGGCCCTCTGGACACAGTCCAGGTAAAACAGTCTGCCCCTCCCTCACAGACTTGTCAGGTCACCAGGTCACTTAGATTTCATATCAATACTCCTATGGCTGGTGTTTCTTAGAGGCCCTGTCTGCTGCTGGTAGTGTTTTTATCCTGAGATAGGATCTCACTATGTAGCATAGCCTGCTTTCAAACTCAGGATCCTCCTGGCTCAGGCTGAGTGATGAAATTACAATATATACTATCACACCAAAGTTACCTGCTGATGTATGTTCTTAATGTTTCTTCTTAACCTATTTGGTGAAGGCCCTTGTGGGTTATACATTTTCAAACATGGAAAACTCTCACAATGTTAGTTTCCCGTTGGCAAACAGTCTCCCGACAGGACCGATATCAAACTCACCTGATGGCCTCCGGGTGGGAGGAAGGAGGTTATTACTATTAGCAAAGCAAGGGACAGCAGCTTCTTCTACCCCTAACGGGTGTCTACCATTAGCAGAACACTGCCCCCACTCAGCTCAGTTCTCATTCTTTCTAGACAAACCCACAAGTACTTAAAAATGAATGCATACAAAATATAAAACACACTTACAAAGAATAATGATGAGTTTAGTAAGCCACATATCCTGCCCTGATGCTCGCTCTGCACCCCTGACTACCCTGGGCACTTCATATCTCCCCACATGAGATCATAGTCCCTGAAAGATAAGCATCATTGATGCCAAGGACCACAGACAAGGGACTACTATTCTTCCATAAGGCTAAGGAGCTGTGTGGATTCCAGGATCACACAGAATGTCACTATCTCAAGAAGCCACATGATGGGAACTATCCTCAGTCAAATATGATGGCATCATAGGACCCTATAGTGTGGAAGGAGAGCTGGTGCTATGTACATGGGATATGGAAGTGCTTTTGACCTTGAGTCAGCAACACTCTTCTTTAGAAGGAAGCCCCTAGGCCAGGTCTCCCCTCTCAGAAAACTTCACTTTTCCTGGTGACCAAGGAACTATCTCAGGAACTGGAATTAAACATTGACTTGACTATCCCTTACTCAAAATGCTTGGCTCCAGAAGTGCTTAGATTTAGAATCTATTTTGAATCTTAGGGATAGAACCTAAGTCAAAACACAAAATTTATTTATGTCTTAACTATGCAGACATAGCCATGGCCTAAATAAAATTTTATATAGTATTTTTTTATAATCTTTGTGCATGAAGCTAAATTCAATGCTATGGCATTTTCTTCTCATGGTTGATTGTCGGCCTCAAAAGATGTCAAATTTTGAAGTGTTTCTGATATTGGAGTTGAATTAGAGATGCTCAACTTGCATTTGAAGTTATTTCCCTACTGGGACATCCATCCGGAGGAGGGGAAGTTTGCAGTGATGTTTATTTGGAGTTCAGTTTCCCGAAACTGTGACCATCACCGCTCACTGTCATTCCTATCTCTGCTCCATCAGAGCAGATGTACAGCTTCCAAGAAGAAAATATAAAGTGGGAGGGGAAGGGAGGCAGAATGAGCAGAGCTGAGCGTGCATTCCTTGTGCAAGAGTTCAGCATCCAGGCATCTCCCGTCCCCTCATGTCCATGCTGAGCTTCACAGGCAAAGATCTTAGATAACATCAGACCACTTACACGTACTCTTCTGACAGCAAATTCCTCAGCTTCTGACTTAAGAATGGTTTTTAGGAAAAGACAAGTTCTTTTCTACTTCCCCCTAATAAAGAAGGGAGAAGGGGCCAGGCACTGAGCAATGCAGAGAAAATGCAGGAGCAGCTTCGTGTCTTTTCTCTCAGCAACCATGTTTGGCAGACAAGGACACTGAGGATCTGAGAGAAGAGCAGCCCACAAGCTTGTGGCAGATGCCAGGGTTCAGGAGAAAACTGAGAAGCTCAGTTCTGGCCCCCCCGGGGGGGTGTGTAAGGACCCCCTCCACTTTGTTCTGAATCACAGAATAGAAATGTAGGGAGGGAAGAAAAGTATTCTTTTCATGGAACTCTTAGCACACAGAAGCATACCTCTCATAAAAAACATGTTTCTTTATGAGACACACAAATACTTGAATCACATTAATATATATATATATACACATGCACAAATACACATGTGCATATATTATCTTGTTCATGTATTCTGGCAATTCTTCCTCTTTTATATTTACCTGCTGTAGCATACATTGATATAACATGCATATAAAAACATATGCACAGACACATATATACATTCACATGTCTACTCATATATACATAGTTATTTATATATTTACATCCTGACATGCATATACACAAGTGTGAACATGCACACACTCATATAATCAACTCATAGATACACATGTGTATTCATGTATGGTCATGGATATATACACATTTAATCAGCACACATGTACACATGCAAGCATGAATGCTTGGATATGCACAGGAAGATGTTCATACTTATTGCTGCACACACACACATATACATTTATAGATTCACAAAGACATGAATATATGCATATACACAGACATGTGAGCACATGTATGTAGACATATATGCCTAACAAAGAGATGTTTACAAATACACATTCATACACTGCCACATATTCCTACACAGTGAAACACATATTCTTAATTTTATCTATATACAAACATGCACACAGGCAACACATTCCTACACACCAAGACATATGTAGTTCTATTTCTTTATTTTCTCCTTTAATTTAATTTTTTTCATTTTACATACCAACCACTGTTCCTCCCTCCTCTTCTCCCACTCCCCCTTTATCCTCATTCCACTCCCCACCCACTCCTTGTGGGGGCCAGGCCTTCCTTGGGTAGTCAACACAGGCTGATATACTAGTAGTTCTCTTTTGACACATACACTGCACACCTACTTAGGCATTGTTTATACTTATGTACACATGCCTCACTCCCATTTTGCTTGTTCTTTTTTTCTCAGAACTTTCACTCCAATTCTCCCCTTTTGCTTTCTTTCTCAGTCTCATTATTATATAGAACTCTGCTTCAGGGTGACCAGATGTCCCAATTTGCCCAGATCAAGTCGGAAGTACACCCTCATGTTCTAGAGTTGTATTGAGATTGCCCATTTATCTCTCAGTGGTACCCTGGGGTAGGTGATAGATTGAGATGGCCTCCTACAGGGAGCACGTGATGTTACTAGTACAGGAAGCCATAGAGAAAACAGCAGATCTTCAGCTGAGTGATGTGTCACCTCTTATTCTTGTGCCATAGTAACATTACAATTTGGATTTCAGGATCTTGCTCCTGGCTCAGAAAGTGACAAGAATGATGTAGCCTCCCAGCCAAACAACCAGTCAGATTCTGGAAAACAAGGGCTCGGCCCTCTCAGCACCCCGATCCCTGTGCATGCTGCTGTAAAGGTATGGACTGGTCTAGCCCCCAGCCTCTGCCTGAGGCCATGTTCACTGAAGCTACGCAAAGCAAGGCTTTTTAAGTCAGTCCTCTGGGAGTGAGGAGGGTCACATGGAATCATACACAGGTTCAAGCACTAGAAATGTCACAGAGTAGCCTATGCCCTATATGTACTTTCAGTCCTGGGGAAGCCAGTATATATTACTTTGAGAATATAGCTCAGCCAGCCATATATATGCCTGGAATTTTATTAGCCAAATAAGGTGGTACATGCCTGTAATACTTGCACTCAGAAGGGGAAAAAAAAACAAAAAACAAAAAACAGGGTAACGAGTTCATGGCCAGACTGGGCTACACAACACAAAATTAAAAAAAAAATAAAGATTTCCCAAAGTCCCACTGAGGAAAGGCACAGCTGACTGAAACACTCAGAACTTGTAAAGGCCATAAAATGCATCCATAGCAGTTCTATTTATATGAGGGGAGCAGCATTGCAAGAGCCCTAACACATGTGGGAAATGAGCATGGGAGGAGACGTTACACTCACAGGACACAACCAGTGGTTACAAACGTATTTACCACTTAATTTTCCCAGCATTACCCCCAGCTGTCCCCAGACTATTGCATCCTAATAAGCCACTGAGTAGTCATATGCCTTTCTTATAATACTCAACTTCTATTGGAGTTGGTTGGGAGCATGATTTTCAGCTCTAGTGTGACCTGTAGTACGAGCCGACATGATTCTGGGGACTTTTTTTTTTTTTAGGTTGTAAGCTGAAGTAATAGTCATTGACAAAGTAATAGTTTTATCATCTAAGTGAATGCATCATGCATGCACATTAGATGGAGGAGAAAGCAGTTCTCATTATTGGTAAATCTGTCTATGAAGAAAAATTTTGGTAGAATTACTAGGCGAGTATTTAAATTTTTCAGAATTTATATTGTCAACATCTTCATACCAAGAAGGTATGCTAGGAGCTCAGAGGAAGGACAGACTGAAAAATAAATCCATCCCCATGCAAACTCCACTGGTCCACAAGGCTGCTTGTTTATAAATGACTGCCCAGCTCTTCTAAATGGGCAACGCCTAAACGCCAGTTGTTAAAGATAAACTTCTAGGTCTAGCCCAAAAGTTCTCAACCTGTGGGGGTCAAAATGGTCCTTTCACAGGAGTTTGTAAGACTGTATATTAGATATTATTTTATGACTCAGAACAGTAGCAAAATTACAGTTACGAAGTAGCAGCAAAAATGATTCTACAGTTGGAGGTCAGCACAACATGAGGAACCAAGCTGAGTGGTCCCAGCATTAGGAAGATGGAGAACAAGTCATCTAGACATATCTAGAAGGAGGCAGCTGAGCTAGGCTGAAATGTCTAAATTCAGTCAACTTGATATTTCTCATGAGGCTGGAGAGAGATTTCACAGATCACCCTTGGAAATCATAAAAACACTAAGAGGAAGGTACCTGGAAATCTCCAAGAAGCATGTCACAAACCAGCAAGAACATCGCCCTGTCCTCTAGTCAGGCCAGGTTCTCAGGCCATCATCAACAATCACAGTGTCTTTTGTGAGTGTGAAAGATGTGCAGAGAAGGTTCTAAAGATGCAGAAGGCTTCAGGAAGCACATGAAAATGTTCTCCATGCTGTCAGTCTTTAGGGAGGGGCAAAGTTGAAACCCCAATGAAATGTCATCCCATATGCATTGGGATAGATTCCATTAAAAAAAAAAAAGTGGAAATGGCAAATGTTGACAAAAACATAGGACAGCTGGAAGCCCCACACACTACAGGCCTAAATATAAAATGTTCAAACTGCTGCTGGGGGGCTGGCCTTTTCCTTGTTGAATTAAATGTAAATTTATCGTGTGGTTCAGAAATTCCACTCTTAGGCACACACCTGAAAGAACTAAAAAGAAGTCTCTGAATCTTCAAAGCAATATTATTTGTCATATTTACAAGTTTGAACAACCCAAATGCCCACCAACTAAAGGATGAATAGAGTCATGGTATGGCCATGCCACTGAATGTTATTCAGTCTTTAAAAAAATAAAAATAAAAGAGGATGCCATATCAACATCTGCCACAACATGAATTAACCCTGAAAATATTATATCAAGCGTAAGAAGTCAGACACAAAATACATCCATATGGGTCTCATTTATAAAGCATGCAAAATAATCATATTTAACAGAATGGACCTGGGCAATTGTGGGAGATGGGGAGAGTGGAGTGTGCAGAGGGGTTGCTTAGTGGTAAAGCATTTATTTGAGAGCAATGGGAATTCATGGAACTGAATAGTGATGATGCTTACACAACCATGCGAATGTACAAAAATGTTCCTTGCATTTTATCTCAATAATTAAAGAGGCTCTTCTGCCCAGACAGTCAGGTGCTAAAGCAAAGGAATAGAGGTTAGATTTCATTCTCCCTCACTCCTTCAGAAGGTGATGTGACCATTGTCCTGTACCCTCAACATGCTGAGTCCCCACTCAGCACACAAAGCTTTCCAAGTTGAAGTCAACTTTGAAAGTGAGCTGGAGTCAGACAGAAGAGTTGTTGTAGCTGATGGCAAGCTGCAGGGGAAAGAGAAAAGAGGGTGTATAGGTGGAGAGGAGACCGAGGAACTGTGATGAAGAACTATGTCTCGAAGCCTCCATGGGACTGTGCTTCCCCCTTCAGAGGATCACCAGCACATTGGTTGTGGGCTGCTGGGGTGCATGTTATCTGATAGAGGGCCGTGTGTGTGTGTGTGTGTGTGTGTGTGTGTGTGTGTGTGTGTGTGTATGTGTGTGTGTATGTGTGTGTATGTGTATGTATGTGTGCGTGTGCATGCGTGTGTGTTTGTGTTTGTGTGTATGTGTGTATGTGTATGTATGTGTGTGTATGTATGTGTGTGTGTGTGCGCGCGCGCGTGTGTGTATGTGTGTATATGTGTGTGTGTATGTGTATGTATGTGTGTGTATGTGTGTATGTTTGAATCAGTGTTACATTAGTTACATTAGTATACCTTGCAACCCCTAGCTGTAGGGTATCCCCTTCCTTTTTCGAGTTGATAAATCCTAGCCTGGGACCTGAACACCACAGTGGATTCACTCCTGATCTATCTTTAGGGAAATGCAAGTTCTGTGCCCTAAGGTGCAAAGAGAAAAACCAAATGCAAATGGACAGAGCACAAGTATCTTCTGTGCTTACAAAAAGAATGAAACCATACTTTGGGTTAGTTCAATAATATTTACTACACACTAGCTTCCGGAATGCTTCTGTACCCGTGCTAAGGTAATATAGGGGAACAAAGGCATCTACAGGTCCTTTGAGTCAGCAACAAGACAACCCACCGACTGTCAAAGCAAGTCAGAGGGTATGAGGCATAAACAGTAGCTGAGCTGGAGGGGACTGGTCACCAGAGCCTGCAGAAACTCAGTCGGTACAGAAATATGATTAATTAACTGGAATGCCAATTGATTAATGAGTAGGGATATATAAAGCCACTAGACTCACAAAAATTCTCCCAATCATTACTCATTAGTTTCCAAGATGAAGACTCAAAAAAGCAAAAGTGCTCACAATGATAGAATGTCTGAGTCAGAGTAAAGAACACTGTAGGCACCTTGGAGGTCACACTCAAATGTGGTTTTATGGTTGAAGTCTGGAGGATGCTGTTGGAGACTGCCTATCAGCTATTCAGGAGCTCCCTCTTCTGTACAATGCTGGAACTACACTTTGCTTCCGATTTGAAATCCATGCTCTCTGTTCCTTTCAATCACCTGTAGTAAAAAACAGGTTTGAACCCCAAACAACCCAATCAAACACTGGGGTTCAGAATTAAAAAGGGAATTCTCAACAGAAGAATTACAAAGGGCTGAAAGACACTTGAAAAAAATGCTCAACATCTTTAGCCATCAGAGAAATACAAATCAAAACAACTTTGAGATACTACCTTACACCTGTCAGAATGGCTAAGATCAAAATCACAAATGGCAGCCTATGTTGGAGAGGATGCTAAGCAAGGGGAACACTTCTCCATTGTCGGTAGGAGTGTAAGCTTGTTCAGCCACTCTGGAACGCAGTATGGAGGTTTCCCAGAAAACTAGGAATCAATCTCCCCAAGGATCCAGCAATACCACTACTTGGCATATCCAGCAATACCACTACTTGGCATATACCCTAAAGATGCACATTTGCACTCCAAAGGCATTAGCTCAACTATGTTCATAGCAGCATTATTCGTAATAGCAAGAAACTGGAAACAACCTAGATGCCCCTTAACTGAAGAATGGATTAACAAACTGTGGTACACAATGGAGTACTACTCAGCAGTAAGAAAAAAATGATACACTAAAATTTGCCAGCAAATGGATGGATTTGGAGAATATTCTCATGAGTGAGGTCTCACAAACCCAGAAAGAAAAGCAGGGGATGTACTCACTCATATTTTTTTCATTGAAAGATGATGGGTGAATAAAGTGATTTAAAACAGAGAGAGAGAGAGAGAGAGAGAGAGAGAGAGAGAGAGAGAGAGAGAGAGAGAGAGAGAGAGAAAACAAAACAAAAGCAGATTTGGATTTTTTTCTATTCAATGATAATAGATTTATTACTTCCTAATATAACAGCCTTCTGATATCCAGAGAAGGTTATGTAGAGAATTATCCTTCAAAAGAACACTTGTTACTTTTATGATCCTAACAAGAACATAAAGAACTAGTGTGTGTGTGTGTGTGTGTGTGTGTGTGTGTGAGCATGCACGCGCACATGGGTGTATACTACAACATATGCATGCATACCACAGCACATATGTGGAGATTATAAAACAACTAGTGGAAGTCGGTTCTTTCACCATTCTGAATTCTTAGAATGAAACTCAAGGCTTGGAAGTAAGTGCCTTTAAGTACTAAGCTGGTTCCTATGATCTTTTATGGTCTTTATATTATATGTGATGAAGTTTAGATAAACTAAACTTATGTAATTGCATCATATTCACACCTTTCTTTTAATCCCTAAAATTGTGCCCTTAACACCCCTCACAGTGTGCAAATCATAGTACACAGAAAATGACTCCTGAAAAGAGTGCAGTGCGTGGGTAGCTCTCCCTATAGTAAAGAATCAATATTTCAGAGGGTGTGGCTTCCTGCCATGCAAGGGTATTTGGTATGGGTGAGGAGAAGGCAAGTGTGCAGGTGCGTTTGAGTTTACGAACCATATTCTGGATCTGTAGAGAAAATGTTAACTTCATCTAAGCCCATGTCCTTTCAAGTCAGCTTACCTTGTGTTTAACTTGAGGTGCTTGCCTACACTGTCATGAATGATCCCCACATCAGAGCGCTAAGCTATCTATGTGTTTTGTAAGTCATTGAAGCTCTTGCTTCCACTGGACTCCACTCCAGGAAAGCACCAAAAGCCCCTCATATGATGTAAGGTGCCCATGTGCGATGAGGGTGAGGATTTCACAGCAGACCTGTTCATCTGCTACACAAATTCTATTAGGAACTATGCACCATGCCTTGGCTGTATTTCCAGGATTTGGGAATAACCTGCTGACCACCATCACCAAGAACCTGGACCATGTCTCCCTTCTCTTTGCAGTCCAAATCTTTGGGTGATAGTAAGAACCGTCACAAAAAGCCCAAGGACCCGAAACCTAAAGTGAAGAAGCTTAAATATCACCAGTACATCCCCCCAGACCAGAAGGCAGAGAAGTCCCCTCCACCCATGGACTCTGCCTATGCTCGGCTGCTCCAACAGCAGCAGCTATTCCTGCAGCTGCAGATTCTCAGCCAGCAGCAGCAGCAACAGCAGCAGCAGCAACAGCAGCGGTTCAACTACCCTGGGATACATCAAACACACCTCAAGTGAGTACAGCGAACTGGGGTGGAGGCTCCTGGGTAGAGGTGGAAGATGACTTCTCTGTCCAAGGCTTGGAATCAGTGTATCCTGCATTTCATCATATCCTTGTCTGGCATGTTTGGAGTATGACTCTCTTTAGAAACCATGCACACATTTTCAGGACCATGAGTCTGAGTGGAAGCAAGAAAAACCCTAGCATGTCAAACTAAACTGAAATGTCTAAGAATGCAGATTTGGCTTTGCTGGAAATTTGAGTTCACTGCTAAAACACTGACAGCTTAGAGACTAACCCCTGAGCCCATGCTATACACCTGTGTTGCTGGGTCCTATTCCTATTCCAGGTGGACAACATCCTCACCCATATAATTATCACAAGGATTCTTTCATCTGTCCTTGGCCACTCTTGGGTCACACTTTCAAATATAACCAAGGCTGAGCATGATCAAGATTCATATGGCTTGCTCAGGCCTTTCCGGAACAGTGCCCCAGCGAGGTCATGGGTGGATGTGTATACTCTGCTATGCCAGTCTCCATCACTTCTTTCTGCATCCTCAAAATGAAGCTGGGAGATCTTCTGCAATTGCTGTCTAGTTCAGGCTATTGGTCCTCTCCCAGCATCTTCTGGCAATGTGTTACTTGCCTCATTCCTGTAGGCAATTACTCTGTGAGGTGCCCCCAGCTCCCACACACAGGTCTGATTGCCTTGTAAGTGACTCTTTGTTTTTCAGAGAAACAAATGAACATATGGTCAGAAATCCGAATTCTTCCTCAGCACCACTGAGCAACACCCCCCTGTCTCCTGTCAAAAACAGTCTTTCTGGACAAACTGGTGTCTCTTCTCTCAAACCAGGCCCCCTTCCAGCAAACCTGGATGATCTCAAGGTATACAATTTGATCTATTTTGTTCTTAAAATAAATCCAACACAGAGATGTTGTCACCAGTACTTTTTGATACCTAATTTCTTGAGTAAAAAAGTAGAAGAGGGATAAAGTATGGGATAGACCTAAGAATATTGAAGAATTCATGGGACAGTGAACAAACCCAAACCTGCAGGTCCTGCCTCAGCCTCCCCAAGCTACTCAAGCTCAATACTGCTCTTTCTGCACCTCGGGCTCCTCATTAGCATAAGTGGGTTACTACAGATCAGTCAGGCTAGCGCTTAGCATAGAATAGAGGTGTGTAGCTTATAATGCATCCAGAATGTTGTGAAGCAATGATCAATTTCATGATGAATCTTTGGCAGTCTTTGGTGAAATAGGCAAAATAGAAACCACGGGAATTGTTCTTCATGTAGTTGAGGACAATCCACATAGCTAATGTGTTCATATTTCTTCCTAAGGCTTTTAAAAGTAGTCTTTCCATTAGAAAATGCCAATCATCCTGGTAGAAGTCGGATGGTTTTGGATCTCTTAGTCTAACACAGATATTGTTAAATAAGGATCTTGATCCTCACTGAATAAGAAACAATGCTAGTAACCCACTGTCAGCAATATAATTTAAAACAATGCCTAGCTCCTAAATGTGGGAATGTCTACCCTGAAGTGACAGCTTGTTAAATGGCACATGCATGCTGGCAAGTCATTACAGATCACAGACCACAGACATCTACATCCACTCAAATGATATTGGATTTCAAATTGAACCTGGTAAGTTTCAAAGCAAGTCTCAAGATTGACATGTTCACCCTTCTGTCCAGTATCCACTGTGGGACTGAGCAGGATAGATGCAGTTTCTACAATATATAAACAGTATCCACCCCCTCATCACATTGTCACTGATGACACTTGCTTGTCTGATTTCCACCTTACCTAGTGCTCTCCAAAACAATCTTTTAATTTTTTTTCTCTAAAATCCTGCATTCTTAAAGATCCTCATAGTCAATCCTTCATTGTGCCAATCCTGGTCATTCCTCCATTATCATTCCTTATTGTTACCCTCATTTCTACAGTATCCCTCGGATAGCTATTTGATTTTTCTTTCTGGGGGGGTTGAGAGGCAGGTGAGGTAGCAGTTATTACAAGCTGAATATCCCATGGCTGCCAAAAGCCAATAAGATATATGCTGCGTGCTGATATCACAGTTCCTCCATTCTTTCTATAGGTCAAAGAGGCTTGTTTCTGTCTGGCATCTACACACCTAGACAGAGTTGCTAAACTGTAATAATACTTTTAGCAGCCAAGTGGTCACTCCTCTCTATTTCTTAAGTCATAAGTCCACAGAGATAGAGGATGTAATCTTACCTGAAAATGTTACGCTAAGTGAAATAAGCCACATGCAGTGCTTCAGATACCTGATTCAGAGCTGTCTTCACACTTGAATAGGTAGAATCATAGAGACAAAAAGAAGAATAGAAGTTATCAGGACCATCCCAGAAAGACCACAGGGAGTAATTGCTTAATGTGGACCAAGTTTAAAACTGGAATGATAAAATATTATGGGGATGGACGGCAGTGTGGATGTACTTGCTGAAGAGCAAACCTAACCCATTCATTTCTGTGATAAGAAACACATTAACCTCACTGAATTCAGCGAGGCCGCAGGAAAGCCAGCCATATGCTTTAGAATCCTTAGCAAAGTGGGGAAAGCTGAAACTTGGAAAGTGAATGAGATCATGAGAGAGAAATGAAAGTGATGAGGAAGGAAAGAAATGGGGGGAGGGGATAAAGGTAGCTCGTAACACACTCACGGGGTGGCGTGAGGTGTTTATGAAGGTGGTTCTCCATGGAGATGGTTAGGAAGGTGAAGCAGTAGAAGTGACATTTCTCTAGAGAATGTTCCACTGTGTAAAAGTAAAGGCACCAAGAGAAGTTTGGTTTCTCCTCCCAGAGATATCAGGATTGGGAGATGCTGTTCAAACATGGGAACCTGAATTTGATTTCCAATATCTATGTGTGGCATGATGGCACACTTATAACCCCAGCCCTTGGGAGGCAGGCATTCGGGGACCCCAGGACTGAATGGCCAGCATGTCTAACTCAATTCGACAAGCTTCAGGGCAATGACAGACCCTATCTAAAGAGAGACAGAGACAGAGACAGAGAGACAGAGGAGGAAAAAGGAACAGAAAAACCTGAAGTTGGCCACACACACACACACACACACACACACACTGAAAGAGTGTTTATGTTATTAGTAGTTTTTCATAGCATGCTGGCTTTACAAAATCCTATTTCTAATAATTTAAATGTCAGGGAGAGTGAGGAGAAGGAACTAAAAATTCTGAAAACTGGAAACATATTTAATGGAAATTAAGAAATTGTCCATTTTAAGATGAGCTAGACAGTACTATTGTTACTATATGTTTAAGAGCATTTTTCTTTCGGAGATAGACACAGAGCTACATACCAATTAAATTGTAAAATTTACCTCAAACAATTTAAGAGTAATGGAGAGGGAAGCGAGATTGGCATAAATGGGTAATTATTAAAGTTTTTTGATGAGTGTATGAGTCCTTGGTGCTTTTCTATCTACTTTTAAGTATGTTAGAATTTTTCCATAATAATTAATTTTAAAGTTACTAATAATTAGAAATCCAGTGAATGTAAAGAAGGGGGATGCACAATCCTTCTTCTCAAGCAAACCCACACAGCCAAGTAATCTGAGAACTGTAAAGGAAATTGAACTAAACGAGTATTCATTTCATTTTAGAATGTGATCTGCACTATTTAATAATGTGACCAAATTATTCAGTGTAAGAACAGAATCTAAAAATAAGTCTAGAACTCATTAATTATAAGTAACTCAAACTTAAAACAATAATGAGTTATCATCTTGCATTTTTTCAAACCAGGAAGCTTGGAAGCAAACAAAATTGTCCAGCAAGACTTTGGAGAAAAGCAGTGCCATGAGTGCCAACAAAGGCAGCCATGGTGCTTTTCTCATAGCTTTTACTTGATTGTAAAGTGACATTTTCGAGTTGAAACATAATCGTGTATAGCAAAGTGAATGGCATTTTAATAGACAAGAGCCAGAGAAGACATGACGCTATGCTTCTTCCAGCCTGAAATGCATGTGAACATATTTTGTTTGACAACAGCTACTTTTAAATAATTACGCTGCCCATAAATTTCAGACATGCTTTCCTTAACACATCATGAACATTTTCCATAACTTTTAATATTCAATAAAAGTTTTATTTTTAATAACAGCAAATCACCACATCACCTAGTTAGCATTCCACTCTGGACATTTAACTTGGTGCCAAATGTTTTGCTATTCAGAATAGGACTGCAGTGCTCTCTGTACATATATCTATTATTTTCCCTGATTATTTCTCTCAGATTTCTACAAATATGTTAAATTGCTGGTTTAAAATACACTATTTTTTTTTTTTAATCTGGCAGTGGTGACCTTTAGTCCCTGCACTCTAGACACAGAGGGCAGTCTGGTCTACAAAGTAAGTTCTAGGAGAGCCAGGGCTACATAGAAAAACACTGTCTTGAAAAAAAACAAACAAACAAATAACAGAAGCAAACAAACAAAAAAAACAGGAAAAAAAGACATCCATATTTTATGAAGTTCTTGATGGGTATTATCACACTTCCTTCTTCTGAACAGTCTGCTGCAGACATACATTGAAGTGGCTCCTCTCCAACATGAATGTGCCCATGTGTGTCCCAGTGCACAGTAAGATGTAGATCCTAGCTGAGTGGTGTGGGAGGGAGTAACAGTAGGTCTGTGTCCTCACCAGCTCTCAGCCATTGGTTGGCTGCTGCTTCACGCAAGCCTTGTAACTCAGCTGAGACTTGTTCCACGAGTTAGAAATATTCCCTGTGTTCCCTAATTCATGATGTTTTCACATTAGAATGGACTTATTAGGAAATAAAAGACTTTTTAAAATTCCATAAAATTGGTTCAAATCAGAAGTAGGAGAGAAATTACAAAGTATTAAAAAGAGAAATGAATAAATCTTATGAAATCCCAAAGCTCTAAATAACGCATACAAATACACTGAGAGTACCCTTCACCAGACACGGCACTAACGGAACCCTTATTCTTCAGGTGTCAGAGTTAAGACAACAGCTTCGAATACGAGGCTTGCCTGTGTCGGGCACCAAGACAGCACTGGTGGACAGGCTCCGACCCTTCCAGGATTGTGCTGGCAACCATGTACCCAACTTCGGGGACATCACGACTGTCACCTTTCCTGTCACGCCTAACACCTTGCCTAGTTATCAGTCCTCTCCATCAGGCTTCTACCACTTCGGCAGTACGAGCTCCAGCCCACCCATCTCCCCTGCTTCATCTGACCTGTCGGCCGCAGGGTCCCTGCCAGACACCTTCGCTGATGCTTCGCCTGGCTTCGGCTTGCATTCGTCCCCAGTGCCTGCTTGCACGGACGAGAGCCTGATGAGCAGCCTGAACGGGGGCTCAGGCCCCTCAGAGCCCGATGGGCTAGACTCGGAGAAGGACAAGATGCTGGTGGAGAAACAAAAGGTGATCAACCAGCTCACCTGGAAGCTTAGGCAGGAGCAGCGGCAGGTGGAAGAGCTGAGGATGCAGCTGCAGAAGCAGAAGAGCGGCTGCAGTGACCAGAAGCCACTGCCCTTCTTGGCCACCACTATCAAGCAGGAAGACGTTTCTAGCTGTCCCTTCACAGCCCAGCAAGTGTCTGGGAAGGGACAGGGCCACAACTCCGACAGTCCCCCTCCGGCCTGTGAGGCTGCTCAGCTGATGCCCCACTGTGTGGAGTCCTCAGGTCAAAGCCATGTACTCTCATCCACGTTTCTCAGTCCCCAGTGTTCTCCTCAGCACTCACCCCTGGGGACCCTAAAGAGCCCTCAGCACATCAGCCTGCCCCCATCACCCAACAACCATTATTTTCTGGGCACATCCTCCGGGGCGCAAAGAGAGAGCCATGGGGTCTCATCACCTAGCAGCAGCCAAGGGTGCGCACAGGTAAGCACGTATGGCCTTGCCAAAGGGTGTCTCTGGAGGTGGGAGATGGATGCCCACCACTAGCGAGCTGGGAAGGCTTTCTTCCTGGACGTTAGGCAGGACTTCACTGCCTCTACCATCCTCAAGGCTTCACAGCCAATCTTTGCATCATGGGTTGGCAAGCTTGCTCTAAAAAGGCCTAGAAGGCAAATGTCTAAAGATCATAGCTTTTGTACCAAGCGCCTCAGCTTTACCCTTGCAGCAAATAAGCACCCACTGACAGCTTGTAACAATGTATAACTTTCTAATCTAACAATTATCTATTAAATCAGGCTCCAAGCAATCTTGGACTTGTGGGCTATTGTTTGCTGACTAATGTTCTCAAAACTGCTTAATATAAACCCTTATCATAACCCGAATCATTCTATCAAGAGAGTCAAAAGGAAGTTGGGCATGGCGATACAGGACTGGGATTCCTAGCACTCTGGAAGCTGAGGCAGGGGATTGCTGTGAGTTTGGGGCCAAGTTCAGTTATATCCTAAGACCACATTTGGGGGCATAGGGTGGTGTAGGGGAGACAGAGAGACAGTCTGTGTGTGAGAAAAGCACTTCTCTTACATTCTTACCAAATATTTACTGACACCTACCCTGTGCCACCCACACTCTACCACAGGGGGAATCTCTTTATTCCTATGGGAAAATAGGTGACAGGTGAGATGGTTTTTCTCATGGAGAAAGAGAAGGGCTGGGTTGTATGAGAAGGCTGGAAGTTTACTATCTCCACTAAAGAGGTCAGGAATGTTGAAGAGGAACCTTGAAAGGAGGAGACATTGTTAATATTTGGATTTAAGGCATGGGAGAAGCATCAGGTGAAAGGTCCTTGGGGTTAAAACATACATAAAATGCCAAAGGATCAGAAAGAAAGCCAGCATGTGTCTGGGACAGAATAAGAAAAGGGCTATAGGAGAAGAATGAGGATTAACAGTTCAAAGACTACACAGTGTGATCTGCAAAGACTTTTATTTTGTTTGGGAAGCTAATGAATTATTAGGAAAGAGTATATATAGAAAACTGTTGAAGAGAACCACATTGTCAAAAGATTACAAAACCTAAAACAATGTCCCACATTGGGTGCCTGCCAAACCAAGTATTCAGAGAAATGAACAGAAACTCTCTTGTCCACTGTCATAACACCCCTGTCAGAGGCTCCAGCTTAGTGTTTCTATTTGCCATTGAGTAAAATGAGATCCAGGAAGATTGCACTTACTACCTAGAATGCCAGATTTAGTTGATTTTGAAGTTCATAGTGAAATATTGCAACCCTGGGGGTGTCAAACATTAGAGGTAATGAGAGCTCACTTTCACCAACCTACCTGAACAATACATTCACATCAGTGGAACTCACTCCTAAAAGAACATACTGGGATGAATAGCTTATCAACTAGATGTTCATAAACATCTAGTGCATGCACAGTGAGTGCTCTAGGAGACAAAGGTAAAAATAGCCTTTGGGCCATGGCTTGGACCATAATTAAGAATATCGATGTTATTGTGGAGGATAATATGGTACAGTAATTTATTGTTTGCGAAGACTCTATAAAACAGTAGCAATTTCATGCAGAACAGATAACATGAGTGATCTATGGCATTAAATCACACAACAGAATAGGGGTTCAAGGAGAGATTGATAGGAAAGTGCAGGTAGAGTCCTGGAAGACCTTGTGACCAGTTTGCATTTGACAGGTAGCAGTTAAAAAGTAAAGACCAGGTCAGAGAGTTTGGTAGACTCATCCTTTGTCCATGACACTGAAGAGTTTTTTGAAAGTCTAAATAGAAAGCAGATATTTCATGTGAACAAGATAGCTAGGTAGAATGCATAAGGAGGAGAATTTAGGTTCATAGAACTAAGTATCACCTATAGTCACAGAGACTGTGACTCACACAGGTGAGGTGTGCAGAGCCTATGGACATGTGAGAGCTAGGGGAAATTTGTAATCCATATGTGACATATGCAGAGCCAGATTATAGATATGGTCATCTGGTAATATAAATTCAGGCAGATTTGTAAATATCAGAAACCTGTGGGCAAGACAGGGGCTGCTAAAGCCACATTCAAGGATGCTAATGGGCTCTTAAATTTGTCATGTGTTCCTTTCTACAGAACTCAGGAGCACATGAAGGCCATCCTCCTAGCTTCTCCCCACCATCTTCCAACCTCCATCAGCCTTTCTCTGGTACCCAAGCAGACAGCAGTCATAGTGCTGGGCTCAACCCTTGTCCCAAAAGCCCAGTTATTCATCCAAAGGTCAGTACCAGAGAAGTTGACAACAAACCAGTTTTCTGTGAGGGTGGGGTTAAAAGCAGGAGATAGGGAAGGACAGTGTTGGAGATAGAGATGGATACATAACAGATCAATCAGATTGATGTTTAAAAAATGGAGAACTGGGTTCCAGAACCAAGTCTCTGATGAGGATACAAGAGATGGTGCTCATAAACTGGTAAAAGGGATGGGGATATGAAAAGTCAGGATATGTGGAGTTCCCAGAGCAGAAGGAGTGATGGAATATAACATGGTAAAAAGATGCACACACTATAACCGATCCACATGCCTTGTGTCAGCAAAGGGACAGAAACCCTCACAGGCTAGGCATCTAGTAAAACCACAGTCAGTAACTGTGTGAAAATGACCCAGTTTGGAATGAATTGCTCTGAAAAATCCCTGGTTTAAACAATTTCTTTGTATTGGATTGAGCTTATATATCTGTCTTATTGTTTAGTAGAAAATGATGCAGTTGGTAGTTATGGAGGCACATACCTTTTGTCCCAGCCCTCCAGAGGCAGAGGCAGGTATGTCTCTGTGAGGTCTTAAGGCCAGTCTGGTCTACATAGTGAGTTCCAGGATATCCGGGATTACACAGTGAGAATCTGTCAAAAAGAAAGAGAGGGGGGAGGGAGGAATGGAGAGAGAGAAGAAAAGAAGAGAGGAAGGAAGGAAAGAAGGAAAAAAGAAGAGGGTACACTACTTTGGGGGAGAAATAAATCAGTGAGTTTCATGATAAAATTTCATTAACAAATTCCCAGTGACAAGGACTGGTGTTAACCTATTAGTGTTGTTTTCTATCTCCTCATCTCCTGCTTCCATTATTAGTACTTGGCATTTTTTTTTCAATGTAGCCTGTGGTTTCTACAACACAAGCATTGTCCTCTGGGACCCATGGGTTGAAATGCTGTTCTCTGGATTGTATCCACTTGCAGATGACTGGCTTGCAATCTTCTGACAAGGTGGGGCCCAAGTTTTCAATTCCATCTCCAACTTTTTCCAAGTCAAGTTCAACGGTTTCAGAGATAACCCAGCCCCCATCCTATGAAGATGCAGTAAAGCAGGTAACAGCATGATTTGTTTTATATGGCTCAATAAATGGATTCAGTGGACAGAACTTTGTAGTATTAAGCATTGTATGTTTGGTAGATTCTGATATTGAGTGGGCTTGGTACCTTCCCAACAGAGCAAACAAAGTGTAGTCACATAACCTGAAGATAGTATTGTATGTGTGTTCAGATAGCTTCAAGCTAAGATAGCTCTGTTGGTAACTTTTCTACTTTATGCTATTATAAAATAGTGTGAATTCCATCCAAATTGCACTTTGAATTTGAGCTTTATTATGAGTTGGTAGCATATGATAGGTACAATGTTCTGGGTACTGGGCAGCCACAGTGAGCCATAGTTCCTAATCAACTGCCCAGTTCCAAGAGAGATCAGGTGCTCTATAGCACTTGCGCTACTGAGCTAGGGTGTGCAATTGGTCTCATGTGCACAATGCATTTTGGTCTATGATGATATCGATTTAGGGTATCTTTACCTGACTATAATTCTGTGGTAAGCTTAGGAGCATTTGTAGCAGCTGCAGCTTCAAGGAGAGCAGGCTGAGCAAGCATTCACAAGGCCTGCACTTAACACCGATTCATTAACTGCCGCTGTCAACAACTTCTTTTCAAGAAAATAAAAGTATTTACTCTGTAAGGATTATGGGTAATCTTATACTTACCTCATTGTTTGGTTACATGATAGGCATTCAAACATGAAAGCAATTATCAAGGTGATATTTTCCTAATGTTTTAGCTTTAAAGCTCAATGACCCTGAACCAGTGTTGACTGTTGATATTGAGTAATAGATATATGGAAGTTCATTGATTCCAACACCTACATTTGTGTTTGAAAATGCTTCAAACTTTACAAAGTAAGAAAAAGGGAAACATGGGTGATTTTATGTAGCCAGCTCTCTATGTTTGCACTCTAGCAGCCATGGTTTGAACACATTAGAGAAATAAGTCCTGAAAATCCCCACAGCATCCCTTAAACTTGCTGCATGCCACGTGTGATGTTGAATCCATCCTGATGAAAGAGCTGAACGGAGCATCTATGTCAGGCGCTGCCTGATATCCAGTCTTGTCTCTAGTCAGCCTCTGGCCATTTCACAGATCCTTGGTCTCTCCAGCATTTGCATAGGAGTGTCAAGAGTCAATTCTCACTTGCTGTGTTAGGCATGTCACCCATTCCAGCTGTTTGAGCATACACTCCTTCTTTTTGTCACTGGTCCCAAAGCCACATAGAACATATTTTCACAGCATTTACACTGTACTGGGTAGCAAGTGCCAAAGATGACTTGCAAGGCAGGGAGACAGGCTTAGGTTCTGTGCAAATACTACCTCATTTTAGAGAATAGATTTGAGCACCTGAAGATTTTGGAACCTAAGAGTGTGTGCTCCTGGAAATTAGCCCCTAAGGTACTGAAGAATGAGTAGTTCAAGTATTTTGAGTTTATATATGACATCAAATAACCATATCTATGTACCCAACCCAGAACAGAGCATCTATGTCAGATGCAGCCAAATATATGGTCTCCTGAAATCAAAATCCACGCAGTAAGGTTCCCTTTGCTATCAAAAGATGCCATGCAGTAGGCTTTCCTATTTCTGAAAACTTTAGGAGAAGTAAGACTGAACTACTTAGATAAGCAGAGGTAACCAAGAAAATTAAAGGCAACTTCCTGGGCCATATCCACAGCATCCAAACACAGGAAGATTCAAGTGGCTTTCAACCTGAGAAAGGGGTATGCGTTACATATTAAGGTGCTTGCTTCTGGGGTGGAATCTTCCCAGACAGCTGATCTGAATCATGAGGCTAGGATCATTCTCCCATATTCCTCATTCTTGTATATTGTACTGGATTATCTAGTTCAGTGGATTTTCTGTATACGATTTACAATAAGATTTTTGATCACACATGGATAAAAGCCCTTTATCAGATTTAACTAAGCTCTTAACAATATTATTTGCTTCAGTCAGAAGTAGAAATAGACTGAGTACCTATCATCAGGCAAATGAAAAAGAAAATGTGGTAGGGTCACTACATAGCATCATTCAGTCCAAGACCAAAAGTAGTCAAATTCCTAGAGACAGAAAGGAAAATAGTGACTGATGGTGTTAGCAAAAGGCAACCAAGAGGTGTTGCTTAGTGTGTGTAGAGTTCTAGGATTTTAGATTTAAAAAGTTCTGTAGCTACATAATGTTGATGACTGCAATAAAAAGTGAGTGTACACTAAAAATGACTGAGCTTACAATTTGTGCTCTATTTTACCATTAAAAAAAATTCTTAAACAAACCTGGTACAAAGCCCTACAGTGCTGCTTCTATCATTGCCATTCTGAAATAATTGCCTCCTAACCTCTCTGCTCTCTTTTTGGCTAATTTGAAATAGCAAATGACTCGGAGTCAGCAGATGGATGAGCTCCTAGATGTCCTCATTGAAAGTGGAGGTAAGACTTCCTTGCCTACTGCCTATCAGAACCCTCTGCACCTGGGCATACTCTAGGATACATCTTCTTATGACCAGGGCCAGGGACATGCTAGTAAGGTACACCAGGTGGTCTGCTGGTAGAGTCACTTCCTCTGAGCTTCAGGTGTTCTTTGTTAGCAGAGTAAAGAACCACAGTGGGTGATTCCTCACCACCTTGACCCTGGGGATGCTTTGCATGTCACCTTTCAACCCATCCCTGTCTCTGTAAGTGTGGTTCATAATTACATCATTTTTTTTCCTGCAGTTCTAATCTCTGTCTTTTAAATTACAAATGAAAAAAAATCCATGAAACTAGTGAAAGTTTTGTGTTCATTACTGAAAGTTAAATTCAACCAGCTGTTTCTCGTGCTTGTTACCCAACTTAGTAATAATAGTCACCAGAGTGTTCCTTAACCCATCAAGTTAAGAAATGTTACAGAATGTGTGCCTAGAATTTGAAAACACACAAAGGAATCAGAGGTCTGAAGGAGCATTTGAGAAGGTCACACAAGAACATGGGGCTGAACTCTCAATCACCAGCACTTGAAGTTTAACAGGAGGCAGCCAATGACTCAGAGCTGGAGTGTCAGGCACCATGTTGAGCTCAGTTCTCCACCAGATAATTCTGTGGAATGCAGTGTAGTCAGGGAGATGGGAAGTGAGCAAGGGAACCAGTGTTTCTTTTCATAACAAGGAGGATGAGAGAGATAGTACAGGTGTATTGTGGATTTAAGTTTTGTGATGAAAGATGACTGTATATACAAGGTGACCCTTCTTTTTATTTGTGGCAAGGAGGCAGAGTAGTGAGAACGCTGAAGGGAGTGTGGGAGAGTCTGGGGAAGCATAGTCACGAGTTAGTCATGAATGAGTTGAGTTTTATAGAGAAATGCAAGATGGTAAGATAGAATTAAATGCAAATAGAGGGCTTGATGCCATCAATGGAAAGTAAGCCCAACCAGCTCGATGGACTTGTCTGTTTCATTCTACATCCAAGTAACTTAGAGCAATCTAAGAGAAAATGGATGGGGACTTATCAGAGTGAAGAGTTTTTCTAAGCTGGGAGAAAAGGGCAAAAAGGTAGGAAAAACTGTAATGGTGAATCAGAGAATCTGATGCAAGCAAGAAAAGAAGTGTTGTGGGATGTACTGACATGGTCAATAGTACATCCAGTAGATTAGGTACCTAAGACTGTCTTAGAAATAATTGACCCAAAATACTTCATACATGAACTAGAGTGAGGGGAGGAAAAGGATGGAGAGTGGGAAATCCTGCTTAAGATAGAGTTCTCAGAAGGATTTGCTGTGCAAGGACAATGCTCAAAGTAGCCAACAGAGTGGAAATGCTATCATAACTGGAGTGAATGGGAAGGGCAAGGAACTGAGAGGTCAGCATAAGCAGCGTGTGGTTTCTAAGGATACTATAGTCTTTAAAATAAGAAACACTCACCTGGCAAAATGGCTGTGAACAAAGTGATAATTTCCAAAAGATGAAGAAATGTGGTGGTCAGCAGGACTAAACTGGGAAATGGGCTGCCCTAAAAATCACTGCAGAATGATAAGATGGGACTATCAACATAAAAATAGCTGACACTCATCCCTCATTTGCTGTCCCACAGAGGGTATGACAGAGGTGCAGTGGCTTCCAATGACACCTAGTGGTAGTGAAGGGAGTGGAGAGACAAAGCAGAAAGGAATTTGACCATAGTGGAGTGGAAGTTCCAAGGCAGGAGTATTTTGGGAAACATTAAGAAAGAAGAAATGGAAAGACAGCATAGGTATGGGTGATCCCGGGGTTAAGAGCTGAGCAGAAAAGCATGGCCATCTTCTGTGCTTTCCATAGCGCAACTTATTCATTCCAAAGACTCATCATGTGGCATGGCCAGTTTGGGATGATTTAACTATTCACACTGTTTTACCAACAGAAATGCCAGCTGATGCCAGAGAAGATCATTTATGTCTTCAAAAAGTCCCCAAAATACCTGGGTCTTCCCACAGCTCTACCACCATCCTTTCCAAGCCCTCAGCTTCCTTTGAGCAGGCATCTTCAGGAGGTCAGGTGTCCTTTGACCACTATGCTACCGACAGTGATGAACACCTAGAAGTCTTATTAAATTCTCACAGCCCTATGGGAAAAGTGAGCGATGTTACCCTTCTCAAAATTGGAAGCGAGGAGACTCCTTTTGATGGAATCATGGATGGCTTTCCAGGGAAAGCGGCTGAAGACCTCTTCAGTGCTCATGAGCTCTTGCCTGGGCCCCTCTCTCCGATGCATACACAGTTATCACCATCTTCTGTGGACAGCAGTGGTCTGCAGCTGAGTTTCACAGAATCTCCTTGGGAAACAATGGAATGGCTGGACCTTACTCCACCAAGCTCGACGCCAGGCTTTAGCAACCTCACCACCAGTGGTCCCAGCATATTCAACATTGATTTCCTGGATGTCACAGATCTCAATTTGAATTCCCCCATGGACCTTCACTTACAGCAGTGGTGAACACCTGAGGTCCAAGTGTTAACGAAGCTTCATAGGAATTCCATGGGGAAAGCACACAACCAGAAAGACTGTGTGATCCAAAAGATGAAGGGGAAAAAAATAGGGAGAAAAAAAAAAAAGAAACCAGCATGGAGGATTCTGTGGCAATTAACCCGAACAACCATGGGTCAGTCATTAAGATAGGTATAATGTAATTTCTACCAGCATTCAGTAACTGTTCAGTGATGCACTAAAAACTGTGCTTTCTCAGATTAAGAATACCAAAAATAACGTCTTTCACTGCCTTCTCTCATATCAGTATTTTTCTAGCCCACAGTTTGTCTCAGCATTACTGGGACATAAGTTCACACTGTTAGCTTTTGTTATGAATTTACTAAATGTTCTGTGGAAGGAAAACAAAGCCTCTAGGGAGGGCAGGGAAGCCAGTCCCTCAGGGGTTCTGGAAGCCATGCCATAGTGGAGGCCAGCTTCCCACATGACCAATGTGTGTCTGTCAAAAGGACAGGGCCTGTTTCATCCAATAGATGAAACAAAAGTGAGGGACAAAAGCAATTCATTCCAAGAAAAGAAAAAGCAACTCAGTGTCCCTCAACCCCCAAATTGTCCCATTGGACTGGCGATCACTGATAGCAGCTAGCTACCATTGTGCAGAGAATCCATCCAGAATATGCTGCTTTTTAACCAGTAGCCTGATTGTTTCTGCCATCTCTATGCTCATCAGTGATGTATAGAAGGTGAGAAACTTGAATCAAGAAAACTCCATGCTATGGACATGATTCCTGAGGCTCTAAAATATAACTACCTCTAGTTCTAATGACTAGAAGTAAAACTAGCAGAAAGGCAACTGGAGGCCCAGAAAGTCAAGTCAGAATTAGATAACAATGTCATTTCACATTCCAGGAAAGAAATACTGTGGATTGCTACTATAGGACTAATATACAGGGCCAACTTCTCTCCTTCTCCTCCTCCTCCTCCTCCTCCTCCTCCTCCTCCTCTCTTTTCTTTTCTGTATTTTTATTTTCTTTTTTTATTATGGACAGAGGAAGTTCACCTCAGTTTATCATCTGCTCACTACTTTTCTTTCAAAGTCTCAATCCTTTATGGCTCTTTAGGTTTCAAAGATCTCTCTCTCTCTCTCTCTGCCACAAACTGGGAAAGGAGAGGTTCTCAGTTATAGCAAGTTCCCATACAAGCCTTTTTTGTTTCTAGAACATTTAAAGTCCAAATTCTCTTGCCAAAGTTGTTCCTCATATGCACATTAGCTTCAAACAGAATTCACAAGAATTTCCTTAGGAAGAAACTGGGGATGTGGCCCATTGGTCACAAATCTTGTTTTACTCTTGTTTGATTTTGGACAATCTTTGGTTTGTGTTGCTCTGGGGAAAATGAAAATCATTAGAGAGTGAAGAGAAATCAGGGTGACATCTACGGTAGAGAGCATTTCAGTCAGGTTTCCAAAAGGAAAGCATGATTGCACATTGAAAGCAATGGGAGGGTGAAAGACTGTCTTCTCAACGAGTGCTCCTCTTGGCCCTTGTGTTTGGCTAGGGCACGGGGACAGAGAATGACAACGCAAAATGCAGGAGCTTCTCAGAGGCTCACTGTGGCACCAGTTCTAGTCATTATAATGTTGCATGCTATAGAAAGTAGCTGTTGCTGTTTTGTTTTGTTTTAATTTAAATCACAAAGGCACTGTTTTCTTCTTTTGTAAAAAAAAAAAAAACCAATTCACTGTGCACTTATAGAGAAAATAATCAATGTTGTGAATTTTTTTAGAAGTTGTCTTTTTGATAAACCAAAGATTTAGAAATCATTCCATTGTCAACTTGTAAAAAAAAAAATGTTTGAACACTGAGTGTTTTTGGTGACTGCTACTCTGAAAGCCACCAGATCTTACTGTAGGGAAGGAAACACACAGATGTGCACACACATGGAGTTGTATACATGTGTGTAAGAAATGTGTATGTATGTATATACACACACATACATTCCCACACGTATACAAATGCTTATGTGTGCAGATATCTGAAAGGTGACAAAGTGCCTTGAACCCTCAGTTTGCTGTGAATGATGTGTGGTCTTTCTTACTATGAGTTGCTTATTAATCAACCAGATTACACGTATATGACTGTATATGACTAAGGACTCCAGCCCAAAGCTCATAGCCACTTGCTACCGTGAACAAGCTCCTCCTGGCAATGAACATGGATGTAAGAAGACAGAGCCTGGCAATGAATTCAGATGTGATAGGACAGAGCAGCACCACTGTCAGTGGCTGTCAGGGCTAGTGCCTTCTCTTACAAAGAGCCTAAAGGAGCAGGAAATTTGTTCTGACATTCCTTGATCTGCATTGTGCTTGAAAGAGTCTACGTGATAAACTTGCCATTGTGTTTGTATGTCCATCATCAGAACCTCACATCCAGAGGCAAAGCTTAGCATGAAGATGGAGCTATGGAGAGAAACCTTTATTGCCACATTCCGAATGTTGCTTTAATTTCCGATGCTGATGCTTCATCTGAGTCTGGATGAAGCTCCATGCCCTGTGCATCTTTAGGCTCCAGCTGTACCATATGTTCTATCTCCTTGCTTCCTTTTAAAAACAAACCCACACAGTGTCTTGCCTCCAAGCCCCTCATCCCAGAGATAATAATTTTCCCGTTGGGAATTCCTGCCTGAGGGATCAGACAGCTCTATTTTTAGCTAGACTATGGGGGACTTTTAAAAATATTATGTAAACTGATACACACACTTCACAGTAGACGAAAGGGAAGATGGCTCTGGTTTGTTACTGCATGCCTATACAGCTAGAGTGGCTCCCTGGATGCTTGACGTCAGCCTGCCCCAACGTCTCCCCAGGCCATGTTCACCCTGTCTGTATAGCACAGGTAGGAGACAGGAGACACCTGGAAGAGCATGGACGAAGATGGGTCATATTTATTCAGCTGTCTCTATTGTTTTTTAAAACTTTAGGTTCTTTTAGGCTATTGTGTATGCCCTCTTGTGGCGACAAGATGAGGTATGCAGCGATAGATCCCTTGGGTTTAGCAGTGTTCCTAGGGACCTGGAGGGACTTCATGGTTAAGATGCTTGGACTATCCCCAGAGTCAGGAGAGTCTTGGCAGTCACTCCTGCTGTGGCTACAGGACAGCAGATCACTCTAGATCTGAGGAAGTCTAAAGGTCCCCCATGTAAGATCCTGCAGTAAGCAAGGCTCTGTAATGATGCCTCTGCTTCTAACAGTGTTATGGAGACAGCAAGGGATGAGGAGGAAAAGTTCAGGAGAAAGGAGGGAAGAGAAGGAAAGAGAGGAGGGGAAAAGAAGGAGGGAGAGGAGAGGAGAGAGAGGGGACAGAAGGAAGAAAGGAAAAAAGGGAGGAAGGGAGGGAAGGAAGGAGGGGGAGGGGTGAAGGAAGAAAAGAAGGAAAGGGAAAGGGAGGGAACGAGGACGGGAAGGCAGGAGAAAAGAAAAACAGAGCTCAACTTCCTGACCCATGATCCTCTGGTTCAGCTATGATGTCAAACTTGGAAGAAGGCTTCCAGCCCTCTGGGCAGTGGAATAAAACAGAAACAGCAACACAGCCTCTATCCAGAGAGTCCAGGTCTATAAAATGGCAGCCTCATGCCTTTCAGAAACATTGAGGACAGATATAAATACAATCTACTCCAAGCTTTTAAAGCAGTTCTTCTCAAAAGTTATTTATTTTATGTTCAAACAATCAGCTTTCTTAGAGCTCATCAGGCTGAAAACTCCCAAGTGATGTAGAACATCCAGTGAATGGCCACTGGTGTCTACCACAGACAGAGCACAAGGACCTTCAGGGTTGGTTCAGCACAGATATTGACTGTCTGGGGCACCACAGCTCCTCTAAGTAAGAACAAGGAAAGTGTAAAGGGAACTTGCTTTTTTTTTTTTTTTCTTGATCCCAAGTCACCACAGTAAGATCCCTGGGCAAAAGGACAGAAGTGGAGGGTGGGTATTCATGGTGAGCCTTCTTCCCTCAAGAGAAAAACTTCAGAGAAACTAGAGGCCATTTATCACTGCTACTTCACCTCAGTCCTGGCTACATTGCCCACAGGAAGAAGCCAGTGGATGCTGGGACACAGCTTGCTACCAGACATGGAGTCCTGACTGGTCTAACACAAAACAGCAGGGAGGTTTACAGGCAGAAAGTTCTGAGATTTCCTAGACAGATGACATCAACAGACATGGAGAGTCAGGGTTCTAGAACAAAATGGTCCCATAGTACGGAGAGCCTGTCAGTTGTGTCCAGAAGCCATCACTAGGAGAGGACAATCTGTAAGGAAATGGTTTCTAGATAGGAAGAGATTTGGGAAGAACTTTGTGTCCATCTGACAGGAGTATCATACTAGCACCCACAGGATTCAGTGAGCATCAGTGAGTTCCCATGTGGTCCTAGGGAATCAATGGCAACTCCCACAAGCCAATCCCTACAGGGGCCTGGGGCTCATTCTAAGTCTGGGTTTCCATGAAGGGCTTCAGGAGGTTTGTGCTCCCTCTAGACGTCTTAGGTGAAAAGGGGCACATCAAGGAGATAAGGAAGCTCTCTTGAATTGCTTTTCAAAGCAGCATGACCCACACTGCTCCTAGGGCAGTTCCAATGACCTTGTCAAAAGGACCAAGGGCAAATGATTGCTGGGAGCTGAAAATCAGCCCTCAGTGAAACACAAAGCAGTTTTTTGGAAAGAACAAGGAAGCAAGCATGGTTTTCTTGGCCCCGGTGTGGTAATGTTCTCATGTTGGTCTCCTTTGCTCTGTATAATGTGAAAGAAATGTAGCTCACTGGGAGAGCATCAAAGCAATGGCTAAAATACCAAAGTTGGCATGTGTCCTTTTTTAAAAAAAAAAATGCATATATTTTTAAATAAAATGTTTATTTTAACGAGTTGTAAACTTTTTTTTCTTTGACCAACATCTTTTTTCTTTAACTATGTCAGGTATGGTGTTCTTTCTACGTTCACCGCCTGTTCTCTTTTCGGCAGCTGGAGAAGCGGAATCATTGTGCTCCCCACCTCACAGATGAAGAAACGGGCTCAGGGAGACTAATTGTCTAGGGCAGTATAACTTATAAATTAGCAGAGTCCCTGAATCAGACTTAGATTCATCCGCCTCCAAAGCCATGGCCTATGCTCACCACTGGCCATACTAACACAGAGACCACTTTGTGAAGCAGACCCACAAACTTCATTGACATTCTCACCGAAATGCATGCATGTACATGCATGTGTGCCTCCTAAGCAAGCTGAAAGCAATAGTGTAAACTCAAGAATACATGGAGTAAGTTGGGGATCAAGATGGCCTCTTAGATTCAGATATTTGGATCTTCTTTTTTCACTTAGGTTTATCTCGACCGGTCATTTTTGCATTGGAGAATATGTGATCCCCTGGAGGAGCTATGATGTCATGGATGACTTTGGACCAGAGATCTCCAAGCCTGGTTCAGATGAGAACTGCTCTTTTTCTGCAGGGTAGTTCTGCCATCTCTCAGATTGTTCTTCCCTTACACTGGGGTTGTTGTCCAACTCATGTATAATTACAAGACATTGCTTGATATCAGCAAAATGTAAAGACTCTAGCACAAGTGAGCTCATTCCTAAGGGTTTCCACGGAAATTTTGCTCTTAACTGTCAGCATCTGAGTTTCCCATGAGTCCCTCAACTTATCTCTGTAGCCTGGAGAATCAGGCTCAAATTCATTTTCATGGCCTAGGTCCCCCAAGCTAAAGAGGGGAGCCATTTAAATCTTATGGATCATAGAGGAGATGGTGGGATTTTATGAGAAAATTGGAGAGATATTACTTCAAGAGGTGATGCAATCTGAAAAGCCAAAACAGCTCCACTACATAACCCCTGTAGCTTTTCTATGGCTAATAAAACAACGACCAAGGAAACTTCTAGAAGAAAGGGTTTATTTGACTTACAGTTGTAGAAGAATAATAGTTCATTAGTGTTCCATGGAGCAGAGGTGGTAGGTAACAGGTGCAAGCAGATAGAGCAGCTACGGAGAGCCAAGCACTCCACCACAAGCAGGAAGCCCAGGGAACAAACTGGTCTTAGCGTGAGGATTTTGAAATCTCAACACCCACTCCACGAATGTACATATTTTCTCCAGCCATGCCACATAGCCTAATCCTCTCCAAACAGACACCAAGTTGGGATCTTGACGGATTATTTGGAGAATATCTAATTCAAACCACTACACTCTGCTCTCCAAACTTTGCCTTTGTCTAGAGGACAAAGACAAGTAGACCCAGAATGATGTTTGATCTGCTAAGCATATGTAATGGGCTACCAGAAGTGTGGAATGTATAGGTCTTAGAGGCCTCTAAGGGCCTGAGACCAGCTTGGCCTCAGCCAGTACAGACTGGTGATAACTGGTGCCTTAAGACCTGTGCTTCTAGCACTTTCTCATTAGCTAACCTGGGGTCTGCCGGGGCCTTGACAACAAGGGTGGGATCCTGTTACACGATGACTTAGACCAGTGAGAGACCACCACGCCACAGCAGCAGATACCAGCAAATTAAAGCCCTTTCCCCTGGCTGGGAGGAGGGTCTGAGAGAAAGGTATTCAATGCTCCCGACCAATAAAGTTGGACTTGTTTTAATGAGTCTCCAGAGACTGTGATGTTCTCTGAGTCTCCTTACCCCCACCCCTGGGAGAATTAGCAGGGTCTTGAGCATAGAGCAAGCCCAACATCTGATCCTAAACTAGGCATTTCTCAACACAGAAGGGTATTTGATAAAGTCTTGTTGGAAATAGTAGATGCACATGAAGATTCCAGAGAAGAGCATCTGTCCAAGGTGTAAATTGCAGAAGGGTTAAGAAGCAAATAGGAAGAGAATATTGTGCGCAAAAGGTCCAAGCTATGCAAAGTCTTCAAAATAAAAGAACCACAGACAAAGGATGTAAGTCATGCTCATTGCATTATAGCCAGGGGATGGGCTGCTGTGATTGAAATGTGGAGGAGACGAGGAGAAAGCTGGGAGCCCTATTTGTTAGAATGGCTATAAACTGGGTGGCTAAAGCAGCAGATTCTTTCTTTTTTCTTTTCTTTTTTTTTTTTTTTTGGTTAAGGAAGTTTGAACTCAAAATGTCAATAAGGTTGATTATTTTAAGAGTTAAGAGGGGTCTACTCTAAGCCTTTCACTGTGGCTAATTTTTAAATTCCATTTATTTAATGTGTGTGTGTGTGTGTGTGTGTGTGTGTGAAGCGAGTGTTTGCGCATGTGTGTGCAGTTGTAAGAGTCAAGGGAAAACTTGAAGAGGTGGTTGTCCCCTTCGTGGGTATTGCACTCAGGTTTTGACATTTGGCAGCAAGACCTTTTCCCTCTGAGCCATCTCTCTGGCCCTTTCTTAATGGCTGTCTTCATGGGTTTGTGTGATCATATCGCTCTATCTTTGAACTATCTTCCTTCTGTATTTCCCTGTGCTCAAATTTCCCGTTTATAAAGACATAGCCATATTAACTTAAAGCTGACTATAAGGACTTTATTTTATTAAATCCCCCCTCTAAAGACCCTCTCAGAATCCAAGTTAAGGAATGGTGTCCCAGAGGAACAGAGGAGTCTAGTCACTCTCCCCTGGCTACTGCTAGCCACCCTAGGAGATCTTTAAAAGCTATGAACTCCCTCCTGCTCAGGCAATGATGACCTTTGAAAAGTAGGCATGAGGGCTGGAGATATGGCTCAGTGGTTAAGAGCACTGTCTGCTCTTTCAGAGGTCCTGAGTTCAATTCCCAGCAACTACATGGTGGCTCACAACCATCTGTAATGAGATCTTGTGCCCTCTCCTGACCTGAAGGCAGAACACTGCATGCATAATAAATAAATTAAAAAAAACTTTTAAAAAAGAAAGAAAAGTAAGGATGAACTAAAGATAGATGTTGAATTTGAAAGAGCACGGTCTTCTGACTCCAAATCCAAACCCAAGTTCTCTAGATAGTTTGCCAAGCCCAGGGAAGGGCTCAAACACTCTAAGCTTCTACAGAAGAGCACACTGATAAAGTGTCGCTCGCCACCTCGCCAGCAAGGAACACGCAACACCGGATCCTTCTCTTTGCAATTTATTCGGGCCTTTAATTATCTTCTTGTCTCTCACTCACTCACTCTCACTCTCAGACATATGACGAACGACCCCGGGGGGAAGTCCGCTCGTGGCTAAATACCCTCTGGGCTTCCAATCCTGGTAAGCCACGTAGACATTGCCCATAGGTCCCCAGGCGCCGGAAGCAAGCCACCATCCTCGCCTACAGCCAATAAGGAGTTGCTTACTCCCGAGAGCACTCACCTTCA